>JAHWFP010113871.1:74689-122371 GCA_023313725.1 Lithobius niger
TACCCAAATTACTCGCACCCAGCTTCCACCTGCTACCCATTTTGTCAAAAGGCAGACGGTGAGTCGGATAAGCCGCTGTGTCTCAGAACGTGGGTGTACAACAACATCCACAAAACTAAAGGAAAACTTAACAAAAACGTTATAGAAAAACCGTGGTTTAACTTGGCTCCGTGCGGAAGTATGTCCTTGTCGGAAGTTAGTGGTAAAATTAACTCCGTGTACATCAGCAACGACGCTCCCAGAACCGTAAAACTTTGGTGTAACGTAGATTACGGAGTCGTCGAATCTAATACATTCAACGAAAAGTTTTCGGATAAAGCCTTTATGAATTTGATTTCTGAATAAGAAAAAACGATGGATATTCAAAATTACGATTTCTTCGTGCCGATCAAGAAACCCAAAAATCATCCATTTCTTCCTTCAAACATCAGATGCCTGATTATAGGACCGGCAAACTGCGGAAAGACGAACTTACTGTTTAATTTTATCTGTAACGAAGGATGGTTGGATTACGACAGATTATACGTGTACAGCAAAACTCTGTGTCAAGCGAAATACCGAGCTTTACAGTCTATATTTTCCGAAATTGAGGGCACCGTAGGGCGGGAGATTGCGAGTTTTCATGACTCTCAAAACGATTTAATTCCTCCCGAGGAGTTGGACACCAAGTTTCGTAATCTCGTGGTTTTTGACGATGTTCTTTTAGACAAACAAAAAAACATAGAACGTTACTTCGCTCAAGGCCGTCATTCTAACGCCGACGTTTTTTATTGCAGTCAGTCTTACACCAGAATCCCCAAACAAGTGGTTAGAGATAACGCCAATTTATTAATCGTATTTCCCGTGGACGATTTAAACCTGAAACATTTGTACGAAAATCATGTCGGTCCTGACATGGAATTTCTGGAGTTTAAAATGTTGTGTAGAACGTGTTGGGACGATCCGTACGGGTTTTTATCGATCGATAAAACGTTAAACGAGGGACGTTATAAACGTACGTTTTCGTTCGATGACAAAAGAAAGAAAAAAAGATAACATGGAAAAGAAACGTGAAATAGTAAATCTCAAAAAACGTTTACGGGAAAAATTTTTGAATCAACGTTTGGACGAACGAGATCAAGAAGAATCTTTACAAGAATTTTTTAAACCCGTCGTTAATACGTTGAAACCTACCGTTGTTAATCCACCACCACCCGTAGCGAGTCCTGCGATTGCCGGTTTTCCAATGAGAAAACGACTAAAACGTATACGAATTATTACTCCCATAAAAAAAACTTATAAATCCGAGGATGAAGATGATGAAGAGTGGGAAACCACGGGGAACGAGACGGAGAAGTTTGAATCGCCGAAACCATCCGTCGAGCATTCAACTCCGATAGCGCGAGATCCCAATCTTTCCGATTATTCGACTCCAGCTACGCGAACCGAATACACATCTATCAGTACGGGTTTGAAAGTCACTCCCACACTTTCGGCAATACAAAACAGACGCGTGTCGACGCCTCCAGAACTTCCAAATTTCCCAACCCTCAGATCTTTGGATAGTCTGTTACCTGGTCAAGTCATAGGCCAAACGGCGAAATATTTTCTGATAAAATTTTTCGAAAATCCCAAAGAGACTGATCCTGTCTTCGGACTGCAATACGATATGAAAACTGGAGAAATGAGCATCGCTAATAAACCCGTAAAAATATTCGAGAACGACATAGTGGTCGGTGGTAATCAGTATGTAGGAAGACGAGGACTTTGGAGTTTGCTGGTTTTTAAGGATTTGAAGGAACCGTCGTACGCTCCCGAAGTCAAAGCGAGTTACGCTTCTCTTTTAAAAAACACTCACGCTATCTACCAAAACAACGATCCGGGCACTCGAAAACCTAAGTCGAATCGTAGTGCCAAGTACGTGTCGATAATCGGTCCTATCTGGGAGGATATGAAAACGAAGAAAAAGGGAACTGGTATGGTAAAAAAAACCGGGAGCAGGGTGGATTACAGGTACTACGACGATCCTAACGATCTGGTCGAAAGACTGAGGCTTTTGTACGGGTCAACCCAAGCTGGTCACGACGGTCACAGGAACGAAATGATAGAAATTTTATCGGAATTGGAACAACGAAGGGTCATCACAGCTAGAGAAAAAAAGAACGCTTATCAGAACTTAGGTTTGCGATAAAAAAAATTTTGTATAATAAAAAAAGAGGCCAAGATGAAGTATTGCGTGAAGTGTAAACGAACCACGCCTAACCGGCTCGAACCTCCTACTATTATTACATCGAAAAATAACAGAAGTATGGAAGTCTACTTTTGCGAAGTGTGCGGAACGAAAAGAGCTTCCTTCATCAAGTCTGGGAAAGGAATCGTAAATAAAATCGTAGACCATTTACCGGTAGAAGTTCATTTACCCGGATATCAATATTGCGGACCTGGAACAAAACTAAATCAGAGATTAGCTAGAGGGGATCCTGGAATAAATAAACTGGATGAGGCGTGTAAAGAACACGACATCGCCTACTCAAACAGCTCAAATTTAAACGAACGGCACGTCGCCGATGAAATTCTTATATCTAAAGCTCGAAAAGTACGTAAGGATCCTTCGACCTCTTGGAGAGAAAAATTAGCCGCTGCGATCGTTAAAAAAATCATGGGGACGAAGCTCAAGTTCGGAATGGGAAGAAAAAAAAAACGAAATGGATCAACTCGTAAACGAACTCCACAAACCAACGCGGAAACATTTTCCGAGGCGGAAAGTGATTGTGCGGAGTCTGAATGATCTATGGCAAGCGGACTTGGTGGAGATGATACCTTACTCTAACGTTAATAAAGGATTTAATTACCTACTGACTTGCATTAACGTCATGTCCAAGTTTTCTTGGGCCATTCCACTTAAATCAAAATCTGGTGTAGTCGTTACGGAAGCTTTTAAGAAGATTCTCGAAGGAACGACACCCCCTAAAAATTTACAAGTTGATTTAGGTAGTGAATTCTACAATAAAAACTTTAAAGCGCTCCTTAAGCGTCACAACATCAACCTGTACTCTACCCACTCTGAGATGAAAGCGAGCGTGGTAGAACGTTTCAACAGAACGCTGAAAACTCGCATGTGGAAACAATTCACCAAGCAGGGGAACTATCAATGGGTACACATTATTGATGAGTTAGTTTCACGGTACAATGACACGGTTCACTCCGCAACTAAACTAAAACCGAGGGAAGTAACCAAACGTCATGAATCGTCACTGAAAATTAAACCGAAACAATTGTTGAAAAAACCCAAATTTGTCGTAGGAAATAAAGTCAGAATTTCTAAAGTTAAGAAAATTTTTGATAAAGGTTATTTACAAAATTTTACTAACGAAGTTTTCACAATCCGTAAAGTCCAAAAAACCGAACCCGTTACTTATCTATTAAAAGACGAATTGAACGAACCGGTGCTCGGAGGTTTCTACGAACAAGAAATTCAAAAAACTCTCGTCCCCGATTTATTTTTAGTGGAGAAAGTATTAAGACGAAAGAAAGGTACAAATGGGAAAATGCTCTACTTCGTTAAGTGGAAGGGATATGATTCAAAATTTAATAGCTGGACTGATAACATTAGCAGTTTATCTTTTTAAATAATTTGTACTTGATTTGTAGGTACAACAGATCATATTAGGAGTTCGTCTGAATATTAATTTTCTTCTTTTAGCGGCAGCCATTTTCTCCAACCGAGATTTTCTCTGTTCGACAGTTTCTGTTGCAAGTTTTTTGCGAAAATCAGCGGCCATTTTCTCCAACCTAGCTTTTCTCTGTTCGACAGTTTCCGTCGCACGTTTCTCCAACCTAGCTTTTCTCTGTTCGATAGTTTCTATCGCACGTTTCTTACGAGCAGCCGCGGCTCTTTTCCTCTTATTAGCCACTATTTTTTCTTCTTCGCTTCGTTTTGGTATTTCAGTGGCTGATGCTTCTTCCTCCTCATCTTTTTCCAGCGAAGCTTGCTCTTCAGCTTCTTCATCCTCCATCGGATCGATTATACCGTCTATAAAGTCATACGCTATACCCGTTCTGTAGTGACCGTGCGCTAATGTATTTATTCCATCATCCAACACGAATCTCTTATCGTCGTAAGGAGATATGGAAGATTTTGAAATTTCAACCGTAGCGAGCTGATGATCCTTACTTTGAATGCTCATCCACGTGGCTTTCGACGATGTTTTAGAAAATAGCGCTTTTTTGTAGTCTTCGTGACTGAGACTTTTTTGGATAAACGCTTTACTAATCCCTTTAGCCTTTCTTATACTCTCTTCCCCTACTAAAACTGAGTACATTTTTGCTTTCAGGCCTACAAATTCTTTCACCGGGATGCCTGCCGTCTCATCTTTCATTTTCCCCAGGACTTGTTTGTTTTTAATACTATACAGAGGATGCGATGGATCATAATTGCTGGTATCGAATCTATCTGACTCAATTTCCATGTCCCAGTAAAAGTCTTCAGTCTCTACCTCATAGAACAGGCTGTCGGTATCCGTGAAAAGTAAACGCGCTCGGTCTCCATATTTTGGACGCATGAACTCGTAGTGAAATTCATACATTGTGAGTTTGGAAAGTTCGAGGATGCAAAAACCGGAGTAAGTCGGTAAGTCGCACTTGATGTTACGAAGTCTCAAGTTTACTTGTATGAGATTTTCGTTGAGGATCTTGAATGAATCCGCGTGTGGCAGAGTGCTGTACTTGACAGATTTTTTTGGATTATCGGACAACTTCACGGATAAACGCCCCGATTTGTTTTCCATTGTCTTTCCAAATACCGAATTATTTTTCAGTTTGAAAAAGTCTTTTTCGAACGTCGTCGTTGCGAGTTGACGCTTCTCGGTGTTAAATTCTATGTAAGATTTTAGCCATTGCTTCTGACGAAATTTTAGAATTCTGTGAATGCCTTTCAAAATTAAACCGTGCTTCAAGTAGAATTGTAAATTCCTGTAATGAACTATATAGTTTTTCTTCGGGAGCAGGTTAGTCGTCAGTTTGGAAGTAGAAACGATCTTCTTGTTTCCTGCCATTTCTTTCATGAAGGGAGACACGAGTTTTGGCAATATTTTACACTTTTCCGGTGCTAAAGGATAATCGTTGTGATTATCGTGTAGTTCGGATGGATAGTCCAAGTCCACTTCCAATATATAACCGTATTCCGAATCTTTTTCAACCGATGCCAAGCAAAATTCGAGAATTTCTTTCCTCGTCAGCCAACTAAATCGATCGTAGGGAAGAAATTCCGTCATGGCTAGTCCGTATAAGTTGTTGACATCCAAATCTACTAGATATAGACTAGGTAAATTTTCGTCGTAAGTATCTGGTAGATATTTGTTATTGGCGATCGAATGCCTTTTCGACACAAAAGTTGTTCCACCTCTGATACCGGAAGTTATAAAGTTATGCTTTCCTCCGTGCGTAAACAGTTCTAGTTCGGCTTTGGTTTTTTTCAAGGCGGCTGCCCAACTAAACCCTGGTGTGGATACGTAGTAGCAAGGATCTATGCCGTCATTGACCGAGCAAGTTTCCCTGAAAGTCTGAAAAATGTCGGCTAGAAGATACACGTCGAGCATCTGATATGCGAGATGGTAATTTTTAAAAACCTTCTCCTTCAGCAACTTCCAAACTGACGTTGCGTGATCGTACTCCGTGTCGGTGATGCCTTCACCTCGTAGAGAGGAGAAGAATGCCGCTTTAGGAGGTAATTCCTGGTCCTCAAACACATCCATAGACTGCACGTACTCGTACGGGTAGTGGCCTTTTTGCGTCAATAAATCCAAGATTTCTTCCTTTTTCGCTTCTGGCTCGAACCAGTCTACCGAATCGAGAGCAGTTTTTAAGATGGGGAAAGGTCGATCTTTCTTGTGGTTTTTAGCCAAAGTTTCGAGCGAGGAAGATAGGAAACTATAACTATCTAAAAACCGCAACCTTACCGAAAGGTCCTTTCCACCGAAGGAAAAGTACCGCGTAATGGTCATACTCATGAAACGCTCGGTGTTTCTAGCAAGAACATCTACTCCCGAAGGGAAGTTTTCTGTCGCAGAAATCAGTAGATGCATATCGTAACCTTCCAAGTTGTGGAAGACGACCGGGATAGTATTTATTGTCTTAGCCTCCAGATTGCATTTTACGTGAGAAGCACCTCTGAACTTTCCCGTGAAGTGGCAGTGATCTCTCACTTTATTGGAGATGATGACTTTGTTGCAGTAGTAACAAGTATCGGTTTTCGAGAACTGAATTTCATCGTCGGCAGTCATCATCAGATGTTTCGGTCGTGAGATAATCGAGGCAAACTTTTGAATTTCGCTATTCATACATTCGTAAAACTTATCCACCGCGTCCTCGCCGAGGTAGAATTTTTGACTCACGATTTCATTTTCTGGACCAACAACGACGTAGCCAAAACTAGTAGGCGAATGCAAACTGACTTTAGTAGACGAACTCGAGGATGGATCGGTGCTACTAGTTTGCACGGGTCTGAGCATACATTCGAAATCTGCATAAATTACCCAAGGATGAGGATTGCGTCTATCGTAGTGTAGGAATTTTAACGTGTTAGCGCCGGGTGGTAAGAAAGTTAGTACTTGCGCCCTATTCAATCTCACACATTTACTGGTGTGCTCCATCATGAATTGTTCTTTACCAAAGGCAGTGAAGCAGTTACGACAGTAAAATTTCCTGTTACTTCCAACACCTCGAAATCGGAGTACCCTATCAATATCGAGGATGGCGCAGTGGTGAGTATTTCCTTTTTCGTCGGCTATGAGTAACAGGTCAATTAGTTCTCCTTCCATATTTTTGTTCACTCTCACCGGGTGTAACCCTATCGATCCCTTGTAAGAAATTATGTTAATGGACAAATTGTTGACTCGTTCGAAGGAATCAATTTGCCGTAGACTCACGGGGAACGTCAACATGGAATGGTCTACGGTATTCAAAAATGGTTCGTAATATTTAACTTTGGTTTCGTAGCACTTCATTTTAGCGGCTAAAACGGAATATAGAAAGCACTTTTCGTCAGAATTTTCCACATTCACTATAACTTCGCTTTTTTTGCGTAATGCACTCGGCAAGGGTAAGAAAGAACTAGGGCAAAAAGGATTGATTTTTGCCACTTTGACGGTTATACCCCAAACTTTCAAAAAGCGCCAACCACTACCTTTTTCTTCGAAAGTTTCGACTGACTGTTGTATTTTTTTGCAAGCATCCTCCAAGATTTCCGACACATCAGATTCATTGTAAATAGCTGTATAGAGGGACCAGAAATAGGCTCGCACGGTGTTGGAATCCCTGGTAAAATCTGCCTCTAAACACAGTTGAAATTTACAATTGGTCAGTTGATCCAAGCAAGTCGTGATTAAATATTTAAGCGGACAATACAGTAGATTGAGCGCTCGAGATGAATCGAGACATTCAATTTTACGGAAATAAATTCGATGCGTATCATCATGCACCAACTTGCACCTTACTTCACCTTCAATATCTTTCAACTCGTTTTCGAAGAGTAAACACTCTGGTCGAAGATCGGATCGATGGTTGGGAAGATGATGGATCAAATCTTGCTGAGTTGCGTAGACCTTTCCACAGTATGCACACGTAAACGATGATTTTGAATTCATTTTCTTTTTCTTGAAAGAAAAATCGTTCATTCCTTTTATTATTATTCTTTTATTATATACGAAATAATTTTCCCCAAAAAAACACGAGGAAAAAATGAGGAGATAAATTGGAGTTCCTAAAAAAAAGACGAATTAGAATTAAGATACACTTAAAAAAAAAAAAGAATGTTCCTTACATAGGACTAACAAAATAAATGGAAATTTTTTGCATTTTATTTCTGGACCCTGCACGGGGAGTTACTACAACCCAAACGGGGCGTTACTACCAACCCATAAAGGGGAGTTACTGCCACCCTACAGGGGAGTTACTACCACCCGAGAGGGGAGCCAGTAGTGGAGATTCCCTACTCATATGGTGCATGTAGCCCTGCCCAACTGCACCAGGGTTGGGAGGCCGTGTGTTCGAGTCCAGAACTGCATCTGGACTAAATTTTCCTCGTCTGATATCGCCTTATATAGGGGCCTCCTCAAAAAAAATTTTATTTTGGAAGAGCACCAACTTTTTTATTTTTGAAACAGTACCAATTTTTTTATTTTTTGGAACCGTGCCAACTTTCTTATTTTTTGGAACCGTGCCAACTTTTTTATATTTGGAACCGTGCCAACTTTCTTATTTTTTGGAACCGTGCCAACTTTTTTATTTTTGGAACCGTGCCAATTTTTTTTATTTTTGGAACCGTGCCAACTTTCTTATTTTTTGGAACCGTGCCAACTATCTTATTTTTTGGAACCGTGCCAACTTTTTTATTTTTGGAACCGTACCAACTTTTTTTTATTTTTTGGAACTGTGCAAACTTTATTGGTGTGATGCATCATGGGAAAAGTTTTCCCTATATAAGGAGAAATCCGATGAAGAAAATTCAGTCCAGATGTACTTCTGGACTCGAACACACGGCCTCCCAGCCTTGGCGCAGTTGGGCAGGGCTATATGCGCCATATTAGAAGTTGCACATATGCTATGGTGCATGTAGCCCTGCCCAACTGCACCAAGGCTGGGAGGCCGTGTGTTCGAGTCCAGAACTACATCTGGACTGATTTTTTTTTGCTTGGATCTCTCCTTATATAGGGAAAATTATTACCCATGATGCATTGCACCGCAATTTTCCAAACGGGTGGTTGTCATGGTAACTGGAACCAGAATTGCCGCCATTTTTCTAAGATGGCCCCCAGGTTTCAGTTTCAATTTCCGAAATTATTTAAAATGCCCATAACTCGGTAACCGTTGGTCCTAGAGCAAAACGGAGAGAAACTTGGCCCCCATGCATGATACCCTGCCCGCAATTGGCCTCACCTATCAGTTGGCCCGGTCAAAAATTATTTTGGCCACCGAAAAAAAAAAATTGGCACAGTTCCAAAATCCGAAATATGCCCGCAACTCGGGAACCGTCGGTCCTAGAGAGAAACCGTTCGGGATTTGACTTCCTTGAGCCGTGCCCTACGTGTAGCCCATCCCGGAAATTGGGTACCTCGAATTTCGGCCCACCCTGAAAATTCGAGAACTGTCGATCTTAGAGCGAAGCGGTTCGGGATGTGTGTTCCCCAGGCTGTACCCTATGCGTGATCCTCTCTACAAAAAAAAAAAGACACTTTCCCACCATCCTCCACATCAACTAAAACGAAAAAAGGTAGCCAAAGGCACACTCCTCCATATTGACGAAAACCGGAAGTGACGTCTCAACTTTCATCACATGACCGGAAGTGATGTCGTTACCCCCATTTTGATCACGTGATCGGGATATCGTCATAGAAGATAGCAAAAGCATTGATAAAGAATGAAAAAAGGTAGCAAAAGGCACTTTCCCATCATCCTCCAGATTAACGAAAAATCCGGAGCTGACACCCCCACTTTTCATCATGTGATCTGAAGTGCATCAATACCCCCACTTTGATCACGTGACCGGAAGTGACATCATAGGAGGAAGCAAAAAGTACTTTCCCACCGTCCTCCACATCGACGAAAGCCGGAAAACAGATAGTAAAATGCACTTTTCCACCATCCTCCAGATTGACGAAAAATGGAACCCCCACTTTTCAACAGATGATCGGAACTGCATCATTACCCCCACTTTTATCACGTGATCGGAAGTGGGGGGTATATATGTGTAACCGAATATCGTATTTTACCACTACTAACATCCTCAAAACCAGAAAAATGTGTTGAATATAAAACAATACATAACCAGCAAAATATTAACTTTTATTCATCAATATTTTTTTCTTATTTTATAAGGGAATCTACCCCAGTATCCAAAAATCTTCTCTTCGAATCACCTACTGTAAGAGACAGTATATTTTCCACATAGCACGTCCTTGAACACACCTGGCCGTGCCTTATTATCTAAAGAATACAATGGGTGATCATGAGGGTCCAAATTTGTGTCGAAAAGGTTTGGTGACTGAGACTTATCATCGTAATATTGTTAGGGTATATTTCTTAGGTAAAACTGTCAGTATTGGACGCTAAAAAGTGATACCTTTCAGTACCGTACTTATTTAATGAAAAGAGTACATTAATAATTTACTCAGCTCCAGTATGACTGTAATACAGAATATAGGTTTATTTAACAGTACAGTTGTTCGATGCATTTTAAAGCGCATTGGTTTGTCCACAAACATATCAAAATATTCAACGTTCGATTTGCTCATCAATTTGAGCACTTGCTTTTTGCTAGTAGTAAATTTCACGTTTATGTAACGTCTTACATTTTCAGTGGTCTTACCAGAGATTGAATTATTTGCTAATTTGTGAAAACTATGTTCAGTTTTGTTCTTTGCTTCTTTTGTTTGTCTGTGTTACAATTTATGTAAGGCACTTATCAAGCCTTCTCAGTAAACTTAATTCCAGAGTGAACTTTAGTAATGCTAAGGCCTTTACACAAGTAAACCATTAAGCACTTGTAATAAAAAATGTACCGTTCATGTTTCATCAGGTTAGGGACTAATTTTCGACCCAATGTATATGAACCTGGTCTAACAAACTGTTCTTTATTGGAAGTCATCCGGATATTCAATGTCAACATGGCGCATGAAAGGAATTGTCAGACATGTAATGTGCATCGACACTTATCCATTCAAAGTACGAATATGGTAATGGCTCACACAAACAAAAACCTTATAGATTATTTGTGTCGAAATACATGAGATAACTAATGTCACTGTTAGGGGCCGAAACAATTGGGTACTAAAGGATTGTTAGCCTGTGCGTACCATTTGAAGATTATACACACATGCCAGTGTAAAGACGGCGTCATAAAATTGTGCATATCAACATTTTGTAACAATTATAGACGTTCACTGGTAATACGCAAGCCTGTATTGCTGTAGGCTAAGTTTTCTAAATTACTTAAAAATATCAGCTAACAGCGCTTAGTCTGCCAAGATATACAATTCGTGATAATCTCCAAATGTTACACACGTTGTTTCGTCCCAAACTGTTTGAGCATACGATTACTCATTGTCGGTTATGTGCAACTGTATCAGATAAGAAAAACGCATCTTTTGGAGGTAAAATGGTCTCATTAAACCATTCAAACTAATCACCTTGCTTACTTTTCATGTAAGCATGGCATTAGTATTAAAAAATATTTCTCTCATGATAGGAAAGTTGGTCAGAGTGTCAACTAAAGTAATTAGAGAAGCAGACAACAATTGAAAACTATTCAAAAATCTAAAATTTCCAACTTGTATGGCGGTGAACTTTTCAGTGTTTTGTGGAATAACTGAGACTTTTTCACTACCAAAGTACAGTAAAGCCCTGGTGATTATGTGCCCGCCATAATCTATATAAATAAAATAGTAAAATTTGCTTGTGTGTGTGTCCATAGTGGGAGCCTCGATAATCCTTATTCTATCGAAGTCCGTAGTGGGAATCGCGATAATCCATATTGTATTGAAGACGGCAGTGGCACTCTCAATAATCGTAATTCTTGTGTTTGTTTGTGTTGTTTTCAAACTGAATTGTCTGTATTAACACTGGCGATAGCCAGTGTTAGTAAGGGTCGACCTAGGACTTCTGTGTTAAACTCTCAACTTTGAGAGCTTATAACTCCGTCAAAAGTAAACATATTTAAAACAAATTTGGAATCCAGCCTTGACTAGTAAAGGCCTGGCTGCAGTCCGAAAATTGTGAAATTAGGTCCAGCCAAACCAGAGATGCAGACAGGGGCCAAATAGACAACTTCTTGTTCAGCTTCTTCTTGTTGTTGTTGTTGTTGTTCTGGGGATACTTTCGTCTGTCCTCTCTACAGGTCAAACCATTTGTCCTATAAAGATGGTTCTTAGCTCATTTTACAGGTATTGCTCTGTAGATGTGCCCTTTTCATTAGGCCTTTTCTAATTGGTCAAGTGGTTCAGGGGTTACGGAGCTCTAAACCACCAGATTGATTGTTTTACATTGTTTTAAACATTGTTATTATGCAACAATACCAATTATCAAAATCCAGCTGCGAGACATAGACTGAAGTTTAAAGGATTTGTTTCTATTGTCACCATTGGCGATAGCCAGATTAGTAAGGGTCAGCCTAGGGTCTCTTGTGTTAAACTATCAGCTTTGACCGTTAACTGCACTGTTTTACAGTTTAGCTGCAATTCTAAAAGTAACACGAATTAATAAACAAAAACGGAACGTTAAATGTTTAGAGTAAGGATCTAAAAGTCAAAACCTAGAAGGAACACGGACAAGCTTTGACAGTCAGGGTCTAGGTGTAAAATTTTGTCAGTAAGAGGCTGGAAAGCATTAGACCCTTACTACCCGGTGGTCAGCAATAAATACATTTTCACGAAAAACTGGAAATCATCCTACAATGACCCATGTGCTGTGGTAGTTGTGGTACCATCAAGTGGTAGTATGGTTATACGTTTCCTGCTTTGCTTTACGTTGAAAATTATTTTTCAATTTAGTAACATGCCAGCATATTCGTAGCAGACAGCATTATGGTAATCCTCTACCATAAATCTACGAAATATAATAAAAATTCTACAGCATCAAAAGACAAAATGCCAAACTTCACAAGAAAATTGTGTTATTAAAGTTCCAAAACAATATTCTAAGAACAAAGAAAACCTGCTACAACCGTTCATACACACGTTCAGTCCGAAGAGACTAGAACTAATCTAACCAGGCTAATTATCGATCATGTCTTGTAAACTGCATGAATGGTTTATACGTGAGCATTTTTACATGCTGAAGATTAACACTGACAATAACGTTGATCTTATAGTGCGAATCAACATAGGAACGAAAACTGAGTGTTCTTGTCGATTGCATGCTCTTTCGGTAATGTTTAAATTCGATTTTACTGCCGGAGGTAATGATAACAGTAATATCAAGAAATTGAATATTTCGAATGTTTGAACCTTTCATGGTGAAATTCAAGGACGGTCGAATGCTATTGAGAAATGCTAAGACTTTCGTCTTAAGATTTGAGGGTTAAAGTGAAAGGTTGTGTAGCGTTTATGTAGCGTTTATAGTATTAAATTTTAGGAAACTGAGCAAGGAGCTTCTTGTCGATGTTCACATAAGTATGAAGACAATGGGCTACCCATCGGTATGCCATTTACTTGTTCGCAGAATTTGTTGTCATACATGAAGAACGTGGTTTCAAAAATGATCCGATAGCACGTACATGCAGATTTCCATCCCATCCCACTTTTTGAAAAAGAGGAGGGGGCACGATCAAAATTTAGCACAGACTTCAGAAATAATCATTAATCTTAAATCATCATTACACTGCGCAAAGATATCATCTTTGGCATATCGTCGCATGACACTCGTGAAACGTTGCTTCACTAGCATGCAAGCCTAGTTTGGTCGCCGTTCCTGCTTAAAGGCATCGATTGTACCGAGACGGTGCAACGACAATTTACACGTGGTATACCAGGCCTCCGCTACGTTCCTCATGTCGACCGCTTGACACGGCTTGGCTTGCAGCCCTTAGAGCTATGCCGTCTCTGGACTGACCTAACTTTAACCTTTAAAATCGTCAGGGGCTTGTTGCCCATTGATGTTCATCTCTTTGATTGTTCGGCATCAACTCGTACTAGGGGTTACTCCTTCATGCTGTCTGGTGCAACCCCACATTCCGATATCAGAAAAAACTTCTTCGCTCCTCGAGTGATTGACCCATGGAACTTGCTTAATGAGGAGACGGCCTCCGCCCCCTAAGTCTCAGCCTTTCGACGATTAGTCACTAACCAACCCCTTACCAAATTTCTCAAACGAACCTATTAACCACACCCCTACCGGAAACGGAATTAGCGATCTTGTATCCTGTCTGTCTCCTTGTCCTTTGGGCTAAATCTATTATTATTATTATTATTATTATTATTATTATTATGATACAGTAATGATATCCATAAAATGTAACTATGAAGACATGATAAATAACTTACAATATGATTTTGACATGTTAAACGGATGGTTTATGGAAAATGAACTTTATATCAGCGAAAATAAAACGGTGCAAATAAACATAACAGTGCCTAAAATGAAAAATGTTCAATGGAAACATATAATAAATCATTCTGAAAACTGTAACTTCATGAAAAGTGGAAAACATCAACACATCTGTGAAGATACATGTAAAAAAAATAGAAATTAAACAATCGTCGAAGTACTTAGGAGTTCACATTGATTCACACTGGAATTTTAAACAACACATTATTAATTTAATAAGTAACTTGCGTAAAATTATACCAAGATTGTATAAACTTAAGAATATTATGAATGTAAAAAATAAAATGATTGTATATGAGGCATGGATTGTTAGTTATCTAAGATGTGGAATTGAATTGTATGGTTTTACGTCAGAATATTTAATAAACAGACTACAGAAAGTGCAAAATAAAATAGTGAAAACGTTTTTCGGAAAAGTTAATAAATCAACTGAGGAGCTTTTTAAGGAAAATAAAATATTAAAGGTTAAACAGTTAAGAGACTATATTGTCATAACAAAAAATTACTATAAAAATACCTACAAAAATTACGATCTACACAAGCAAGATAGGCTGCGGAAGAAAACACAGAGATTTAAAATACCAAAATGGAATAACATATATGGACAAAGAAATAAGGCTTATTATGTACCTTTCATTTTCAATAATTTACCAAAGCATATGTTATTGTTTGAAAACCTTGAAGTACTTAAAAGAAATTTAAAAGATATGTTTAGTAGCATTGAATTAACTAACAAACTGAATTTAAAAGTGTTGTAAATAACAATAAATACAAGTCTCACAATTTCTATATGTTTTATAATGTATATATTTAAGATTGTAAACTAATATATGTATATATATTGTAGACTCACACAAGTTTTTAAGTAAACTTCGAGTCATTCAGCAATAAATTCATTATTATTATTATTATTATTATTATTTTAAGTTCCTGATCTAGTGAGCGGAACATTTATTCAAATTCGAATGATGCAAACTCGTACCCATCAGCGACCTCAAGCCCTTCCAAGTGGTTCACTATTTTTAGTGCGGTTGTGGTAGTGTTCTCTCTGTCTGCCAAGTTTTTAAGAATAGGAGCCAAAGTCCTGGCTAATTCAAGATTTGGTGCCTATTTTCCATTTGTAATAATCCTCAAGGGAAACCCTTGTTTATGCATTTTGATCTGGAAAAAATACAGGGGGGGGGGGGCAATGTTCTTCTTTTTTGTAGTTTTCAAGTATTTCTGATGTTAATTTTTTTATCAGTGACTAGTTCTTGAAAAAAAAATTTTTTTTAATTTTCGTTGTTGTTTTTATTTTTGTTGCACCAGCTGGCTTTAATTGAACTCCATTACGCATAGGTAATCGTTCTTTATTATCTCAAATTAATGTCAGAGTCAATCATGCATTGACTTACATCACATACGTGATTGTCTATCGTGAAAGGATCTCATGTGACGGTAGAGAAGATGTTTACTCCCATGTGTGTGTTTTCAACTATCGCGCAAGAAAACCATTGCACGGCAACTGAAGAAAGAAAAGGAGAGATCATAGGCAACATATTACATTATAAAAGTTTATTAATGTAATCAAAAATATATTTATCACAAACATTTTCAGATTTTAAAAATTGAACAATTTTAATTGGGGAATGCCCTATGAATCTATAAATAATATTAGAAAACAAAAACGAGCTCGTTTCATGTTTAAGGTACGGTTTAACTGCTCCGAAGTCAAAAGAGCAAAGTAACACAAATAAACTTTCCTGTAAGGTTTTACATTCCGCAGTGTTCCTGTACTGTTTAGTCCTTACTGCTGACTTCATATGTTTTTACAGTTTTTGCTTACAACACGATAGTTCTGATTGGCATTCTCCTTGGCTAAACGACTTCACTGAAAGGCCATATTTTTGGTACAGACTTGTAGATTTGAGTAATTCAGAGTTCATGCGACTCTTTAAAAACCTGGAAACTTCATTGCAAGTAAAAAAGAAAGTCCTGAAGTCTTGAATATGAAATCTTGAAAAGTGGTGCGTGTATCAATAGTATGAACGGAAAGGAGACGACTTGACTAGAATAATGCTGAAAAATTTACCCCCGAAAGTAGGCAAGTGCATAGCCTATCTCATACACTTTGTTATTCTTACGATAATTTTGAAAGTTGGGATTTGGTTTTAATTTTATTTACGTGTCTAATGGCTGAATACAGCAGTATGGTTTCACATGGACTAAACAGTACAGGAACACTGTGGTATGTGAAACCTTACAGGAAAGTTTATTTGTGTTACTTTGCTGTTTTGACTTCGGAGCGGTTAACATCACTGCACCCAGATACTTGCCTGTACTTGGGGCAGGCGCAGATTCCTGTTGTCCCACAGGCACGTTTCCTGGGTCTGGTGTTCGATTCCAGGTTATCTTGGCTTCCACACTTGCGCCAACTTAAAGACAAGTCTTTACGGGCACTTAACATCTTGCGGGTTCTGTCGGGCACTTCATGGGGTGCCGATCGCACTGCCATGTTGCGCCTCTACAGTGCCCTTGTCCGCAGCAAACTTGATTATGCGTGCATGGTGTATGGTTCGGCTAGTGTCTCGACTCTCTAGATGTTGGACACTGTGCATCACAGTGGCCTGCGTGTGGCGACTGGGGCATTTCGAACTTCTCCAGTGGTCAGCCTCTATGCTGAGGCCTCGGAGCCACCTTTAGCCATTCGTCGGCGGAAGCTGGCCATTCAGTATGCTGTGCGTTTACATGCTGTGGAATCCAGTCCTGCTTGGTCCATGGTTTTTGGGCCAGACTTGCGAGTCGGTAGACACAGGGTGGGTAAGGGTGATTTTCGCGATAGGCTCCAGCAGTCCTGTCAGGAGATAGCCTTTGAAATGCCCAGCGTCTTGAGGCTTGGGGGGATGCCAGTGGCCCCTTGGCTTGTCCCAAGTGGCATTTTCATTTTCGCTCTGGCGTCCCTCCCGAAGGGTTCCACTCTACCAGCAAGGTACTTACAGGAGTTCCGGCGGCTGTGTTCTCAGTACGCCGGTTATCAGCGGCTGTTTACTGATGGGTCGAAGTCAGACGCTGGCGTGGCTTGTGCTTGTGTTTGTAAGGGAGTGACGGTTGCCCATCGCCTTCCATCAGGCTATTCTGTGTTTTCTGCAGAGCTTTTGGCTCTCGGTTTGGCGGTGGAATGGATCCTTGGCCTTCAGGGCACGCATTTCATATCTTTAGCGATTCCATGAGTGCCCTGGAGTCCTTAGCAAATTACAATCCTCGGAACCCCTTGACACAACGTGTCCAAACTTTGCTTTTCCGCTTGCCTGGCCAGCGGAAAACCGTGCTTTTCTGCTTGATCCCGGGCCATGTTGGGATAGGTGGAAATGAGCAAGCGGATTCTGCAGCGAAAGGGGCCCTTTCTGGCCCTCTCGGAAGGGATCTCAGCCTTGTTCCCTCGGACGCCTTTCCAACTCTGCGTCTGAGGTTACACGCTTTTTGGCAAGCCTCGTGGGATGGACAGGACGGCAATAAATTACGAGCTATTAAGGGCACTGTTGAGGAATGGCACTCGGCGAGTCGCCGCAGTCGCCGTGAGGAGGTGGTGTTGGCCCGTTTGCGCATTGGTCACACTCGACTTACTCACTGTTTCCTTTTGCGGGGGGTTGACCCTCCTGAATGTTATTGGTGTCGGCGGCCACTTACGGTCCTGCACTTCCTTGTTGATTGTTGCCATCTTGATGGTTTTCGTCGTCGTTTCCATCTTCCGCATGACATTGTGCGTCAATTGGGCGATAAGTCTGTCCTCCTGTCCGGTGTTTTTCAATTTTTGCAGATGTACAGATGTATGACAAGATTTAGATTAGGGGTTTGAATAATATATCTGTAATGTGTGGTGCAGTGGCAACCCGGACCACTGCACTGTGACTGAGGTTGGCGCTAATGACCAAGCTGTCGACGTGCCATTAAGCCTCATCTCCCCCCCCCCCCATTACCCTAAACATCAAACTAGCTCGTTTTTGTTTTCTAATTCGGGATACTTTGACATACCAAGTTGGTTTTCTGTATCTTTGCAAACAAACTGCATTTCGTTTGCTTCGCTTGCTCATTTAGTGCAAGTTTTTCTTTTGGAAGTTGGTTTCTCCGCCGCTCTCTTTTAGCGGCTTTGGTCTTTATTTGTTATATAAAACAGGAAGCCAAATGGACAACGGATATTTTACCTGTAACATGGGAGAGCAACCTAAAACCATTATTACCAACTAGAAGACCCGTGCATGCTGCACGGTAGATTGAGTCTCCCGGTCTTAGCCTCCTTGGTGTTTGGTCTTTGGTCTTCTGAGGAAAGTAAACGAGTATGCAATATTTCATTGATTAGTAGACTGATCCTCCAATATTACTTGCCCTTCCTCTTCCCCTCCTCCGCTTCCCCCGCCCCTCCTGAATTTAATCTCCGTGATTGTCTCCCGAGCATAGCCCTAATCCTTAAATTTAACTCGCCCTTCCTCTTCCTGTCCTTTTCTGCTCTTCCCCCGGCCCCCTTCTGCAAGTTAATCTCCGTGTTTGTCTCCTGGTCATAGCACCTCCCGGTGTTTGGTTTTTTTATGAAAGTATATTACATTTGCAATATTTCATTAGTACACCCAGCCCCAGAAAAGACGCATACTTGTGTTTTACTGAATGCTAAAAAACCGTATCACTGTGAAAGTCAGCATTCAGAACGAAAGCAAGCCCCCGATACAAGGTAATCTCCGTGATTGTTTCCATCAACTAACAATCACTTCGGCACGACACACCACCAAATTGTTGCAAGTAAGTTTCCGTCGTTTGCTAAAGCATGCAAAGATTGTTGCCTCCCAGTTTAAAACAATTAAACTTTGCTCTCCAAGACTGCATCTACGAAATAAAAGCGCCTTTCCGTCATATCAGGCTGCCAATTTCGAGGCACGTATGGGGACTCGAAATTAACAACATCTCATCGTTTTGTTTAAAGTTGTCCGCTTTTAGTTGATACATGGGTTTTTTTTAGCTCAACAACGAAAATCCAAAAGTCAAAACATCTAACCCGCCAACAATGGCACAATCACGCAAACAGACATTGTTGGCAAGGTAGCTATGATTCGCAACGTGCCTCGCAATTGTAGTCAACTTTAAAGGGATTGTCGCACGTGTTTTTTAACTTTCGCTTCCTTACGTTTGCCGGAATGAGTATTTTATTAGTAGATTTGGAATAAGGATAATGCTTCTTCTGTGCGTTTCCTGAAAGTGCGGGTAAATTGTTGGCTCACCAGCATTGTCAGCACATGTTTAATCTTCAGTATACACCTTGCATCCTGGCGTTTGCTGATTGGTATTGTTGCATAGAAACAATGTTTAAAAAATGTACAACAATAAAACAGATCGTTCAGGGTTCAGAGCGACCAATTGCGGAACAGAGCGACCAATTGAAATTTGTATTTCTATAAGGGTCACATCTCCGGTAATAGATCTTTCAAATGAGCTAAGAATCAGCTTTCTATGATAAATGGTTTAGGCTGTAGAGACCATTGTATAACGTGTTCAAAGTCCATCACCACCACCACCACCTAAGACAAAAATGAAACTCACGATTCCATCTGAAGTCCAGATCTTAAATGTGACATACCTGAAATAATTAAAAGTTGGTACAAGTGTTTTAGCTAAGTCCCACAAGGCTTACATACTAAATTTCAGTGAAAAATGTTGGACGACCGCGGAGAAATTAAGCTTCCAAATTTCGGCTTTAACACGGGAGACCGAGGTCAAACCTTATAGTAAAGGCTCCCGCCTTTATTAATAACAAAAGACAAAAGTGTCTGCACGTTTTCTACTCAATGCATTGTAATGTTTCAGTGTTATAAAACATTTTTTTCCACCACATTGCTTCCTTAGATGTAAAAGCAAGGAGTTGGCTAAAGGAAGCAAGCAAAACCAATCTAAATATTTGCAGTCACGTAGAACGGCCCAGTGTGAACCAGCCCTGTTACATTTTTCCAAGTCAATAACGCTCCACCCTTTACCGTCTGGAAGGTAGTTAGATGGAAAAACACCCAGAAACGTATCACAACGAGCGTTTAAAATGTTGTATATTTGTTGTGTGTTCATTATTCTGTGAAAGTAAGTTTCTTTCTCACCAATTTCTATCAAAGCATATTTTTCAGCTGAAAACACTACAGTTACGTTTTCTGCCAAATTTTTAGATGGTCTAAACGAACGTTACCGTTGTTAACCAAAGATACATGACATGAATCGTTTGAATTAAAGTAGGCAGTCAGATGGAAGCAAAACAATGTATGTCCGCTAGACTTGTATTATGCGTATGTTATGCCATTGATTGCGTTGTGATACTGAATGCCTAAATTGCCATACATCGACACGAACACATTTGCGTATTTGTTGTTGGGAAAGTTAATGGTTAAGAATTGTGCATCATACCATCCACAGAAAGCGTTAACGATGACAAATTAAAACGTTTGAAGAAAAATGTGTCATTGGCAAAGGCACCCGTGAAGCTGGAGTGTTTCACTAATCCGTTAAACACATTGTCAATGCTAACTCTACGTGTAGCCCACATGAGAGTATTGCTCTGGGATATTGCATTTCTGTATGAATATTTCACACATGAAAGAGCTAGAGCTTTTGCATGAGCAACGAGGATGGATCGGGAGAGGGTAACTTTACGTACGTATAGAGCAGCTTTGAGAAATATGAAAGTAGGATTTGTGCACGCTTACGCTCTGGCAGCGTTCAAGTACAGGTGGAATTCTGGTCAATGGGCACAAAACATAAACTTCAGTTCGGTGTAATTTAAATTAAGGCGAGATTGGGTCACTAAATCGTGGCTAACACCTCCGATAAGTTTTACTGAATCTTAGCGGATCTCAAAGTGGCCACCTCCCAACCCAATGATTCCAACTGATTAGTTTTAACTTCTGGATCGTAGGTCATTAAATTCTGTAAATAGGCCTTATAAGCATAATTATCATTCGTACTAGTCGGTAATTTACAGTTCAAGCTTACGTCCACCTGCAAAAACATTAAATGAATATATCACATATATCACATATTTAGTGATGTTACTGATAGTTGCAGCAGTATAATCTTCTCTCTTGTTTGCATTCTCAACTTTTACTCTCCTATCTAACAATGTTTGAGATAAATCTATGGAATCTTTGGAACTATTACCTGATTTGATCCAATAGTGACTACCTATCTGTATTCCGCACTTTTTGTTTTCTGTATAGAAAGTTTAACTGGATTGACGGAAAGTGAATCAAGCATGGACAACACACATTATCATAATTTTGGGTGTAAGAAAGCCATGTTGACTTCAAGTCTTATACTGAGGGCTTAGACCAAAGGTACAGTCCCGTTCAAAAGTAAATGTCCACGTCTATGCTATTGACAACAATGCCTTGTGTTGTACCTGCTGTACGAGTAACATGTGCCTTGCTCGTGGTGGAGGGTATTGTTGTACGCCGCCACACGAATCTATGGTTCGCTGTCAAGCTCTTAAATTAACTTGCAAAATGGTTTAAAATAAACTCCCGTTGTAGTACCCGTGTGCAGCCCTAGCCTCATTATTTTTCCGTTGTTTGAAACAGGATTATCCTCTTCCCGAGTCCCTGAGTTAACACTCAATCATGCTAAATAAACAGTTAATCTCATTTTTAACCGTTTGTATCTTGAATAAGTTACAGATAGTAAATGAAGAGAAATAAGTAAACAGGAGTGGGGTTCACATTTGGCTTCATTGCGTTCGTTTGGTAACTTAAAAACAACTATCTCAAGAATGAAATTCAAATATAATAATAAAAAAATAGTGTCTAAGTTTCTTTAAAACCCCTACCTGCCGTTGCTAACGCCCGCCCTGCTCCAAGTTATTGGGAGCGCACTAGGAATGCTGCAATTCCTCTTTCGCCAATTATCAACTAATAAAAGGTGCTTATTTCCATATTGGCTTTCCTGTGATACACGGTTTTGTTACATTCAGTCAAACGTATACAAATGTGATTACGTTTGTTTCGCACTGTGACAAAGTTTTGCTAAGAAAGTCCGACTATTTTTTCCGTGAAACGGATTCCCTGTGTAACACGGTTTTGCTACACTCAGTCCATCCTGCGTAAATGTTGCAAGAGGAATGTATACAAATAGTTATGGATTAATTCATTGTCTTTGGTTGAAAAGTAGACCGCTAGATGAGTCATTGCCTTCTGTTGGAAGAAAATTTTAACAAATTCGTCGAAGTGTGAAAGCACGTCTTAAACTATGTAAAATCGTCCGTGTAAGGAATATCAGTATTCTTTTTGTGTTTGACAGTGTCAAATTGGTTTAAGACTTGTGATGTATAACAGCGTGGAAAGCCAAAGGGGCTATCGTGATAAATAAATGCAGCTGCAACTTATTCTCCCTGGCTTTTGGACTAAATTCCCAGACGGCTTGATTATTTGTGCCGAACCTCTAAACCGTGTCAGTGTAGTTGAGCGATGGGACTTTGACACTTGGTCTCAACGGTCAAGGGCTCAATTCCCACGCAGGAAGTCTGACATTTGTGTTCAAAAGGCAACGAATATAGGTTTGTGTCTGTATTTTTTTTATAACTGACTAAATAATTTTAAATTGCAGAAATTTCCCTTTAAAAGAATATTTGTGCATACAAATTTATTGCTAACATGTTTGTGAAAAATAAATACAGTTACAAGCCTCTTCGACATTTTGCTTCCCGTGCTGTTATGTTTAAGAGTAGTTAAGTTATTTTCTTGATATTACGACTTACTGTCTCTCGTTCATGAACTCCAATAAAAAGTAGCTTTTGCACCATTTACTTAGGCTTGACTGAATGTCACATTAAGAGAAAGAGTAAATTGAAAACGTTTGTAACATTTACATGCATAATTTGTGAACTGATGTTGCTAAACTGAGTCATTACAGTAAAGCCAACATAGGCACAAACAGCTTTAAGATAGCACTCAGTTAATTTTTCTTTTCATTATTATTTTATTTTAATACATACGAAATTCAAACCTTAATGTTATAAAAGAATTACATCTACGGGTGTCACAAGATACGAAAGGACGAGCTGAAAGGTAACAATGAACCCACTGGACAACTAGCAACAATGCACAGGCACGTTGCATAAACTCACTACATGTCGCACGTGCTAATGTTCCATTTCGCAGATTCCTTCATTCGTGAAAATGCCTAGGCTACAAGGTGCGAGGGAATTGTCCGAAGCAAATAGACAGTCCATTTTACTTCTTCATCAAGATGTATTAACTCAGAGGGCCATCGCAGAACGTGTCGGGTGCAGCCATAGCACTGTTGGCAACATACTGCGACGCTGGAATGCTGGTGGCGGATTATTGCCACAGAGACGTTCCGGCAGACCACGTTCTCTGCAAGACAACGAAGCTGTTGAGCTAGTAGCAACATGTCGACGAGAACCTTTCTTAACTGCACCTGATTTGCGTCGCCAGCTAGGACTGAATGCGTCCGTTTCAACAGTAAAACGAGTTTTAATTCGTAATGATTTAAATGGTCGCGTTGCAGCAAAAAAAGAAAAACTGTCAGTCGACGAACGTCACCAGCGCTACCAGTTCTGTACTGTTTATAGAAATAGAGGGCAAGCATTCTTTACAGACTGGATTTTTACGGATGAAAAGACATTCTGTGTTGGAACCAACGGACAGATATGGGTAAGACGGCCAACCGGAAAACGTTTCTCGCCTGAGTACACGGTGCCTCAATGGAGAAGTGGACGGTTTTCTGTAAATGTGTGGGGTTGGATGCATGCTGGAGGCGCTGGTGGCTTGCATAGAGTCAACCCACGGCTTAATGCAAATACCTATATCGACGTGCTACAGGACGTTATGTTGCCAAGTGTGCACGAAGTATTTGGAACTGATTTTGGTTCATGCATGATAGAGCACCTATCCATACCGCCCATGCTGATAGGCAATGATTCTCGGAACAAGAACCAGCAATTGATGTCGTTCCTTGACCTTCTAAAGGAGCCGATCTTAATCCAATAGAAAACGTATGGGGAGAATTGGTTCGAAGAGTCGACTCTCTGAATGTGAGAACTCCGGGCGACCTGTGGCAAAATGTGCATCGTGCTTGGGAGCAATTAGCTAGTGAACTAGCTTACTGGGACAGTTTAAGACAGTCCATCCAAGAAGAATCCGACATGTGTACGACGTGCAAGGTGCTTGGAGCAAATACTAAAAAAAAAGTTGCATAATGGATGTCATCGTCTTCGAGTAAGATACACAAAATGTCTGTAATGTGCCGACTAAGTTAAATTTAGGCCTTTTGCCACTTAGGACATTACTGACTGCATAACAGAAATGGTGACATTAATTTTAATTTCATTGCAACATACTCACAAACCCGCCTTATCCGATACAACGGAAATGCTAGCCAAGCTTTTCAGCAACTTTTCCTTTAATGCTAGTTGGAATCTCTTGTAACAAAATTCCGTTAGTTTTCCAGTTGGCTCTGAGTTGCAATCAAACATTTGACATCTCTTAGCAAGAAAGTGTAGCTTATAGTGGTGAAATAGGAGTGTTAAAATAACATGATTGTCTCGACATTGTTAGATATCAGTATTTTATGTAAATATGATTCCGTCGTAGCATACGCGATCGTTAGTTTTCTTTGATTGCTTTTAATTAGTGATTATATCTTTTTCTCGGTTGCGGATATACTATTCTAATTAATTCTTGCACGATAAAATGTTTATATATATTGAAACGATGAAATTTCCATTCATATATCAAATCTGTAACTACTGAGATACAATAGCAGGACCGACAGTGTTCTTTGTTACAAGACACTTATTTAATTGAGGAAATTACGACCTATAAATGCAAAACGGTACAACATTTATTTCGTTAAAAACTATTGCTTGTGTCCTTAATAGACAATTTTGCTTTGTCAATATTTTGTTGATGTTGCCAGCGAAAAGTTGGGTGTGGGGGGGGGGGAGGACAGCCGGTAAGCGGTAAACATAGTCCCCCAAAAACATTTCTGAATAATATCTCCGTTGCAAATAATATCCTCTATAAAAAATGTCGCCGGAAAAAATATCCCCTGCATAAGATAAAAATCATAAACTTCAGCCAAACCCCTTCTTTATGCAGTACTGTTAACTAGAAATATTCGAATGGTGTATGTTGAAAAAAAATTCCTTCCCTGACTCAGTGGCAAATGCGGACATAGCTAGAGCTGGCATTCCTGCCCCTCCCCACCGCAGAAACACATACCCCCTTCACGTCAAGAGTGTCGTTGTACTGGCGAACGCATGGGTGCACGTGCATGGGAGCACGGCCCTTCATATTTTTGATTGCACGCTGCCAGAGGTGTCAGTGGTTTTCTCCCCAATTCCTCCCTTGGGAGTCCGTGGTACGAAAAACCCACTCGAATCATAATAGCCAGTAAGAACACAATATGACAGCATGGGCTTTTTTTACCCCGGATTTTTTTTCCAGGGGATATACACACCGGGGTGTTTTTCCTAGGTTCGGCATGCCCCTATTTTCCCCAATGTTTACCCCCTCCCTAGCTCCGGTACTAGGAACATCTGGAAGATTGCGTAGTTTAGCTGATTTTTGGGGCCTGTGGGTAAATCGTTAGCGATGACGAAAAAGAAAAAATGAAGTTGGCTGAAGGTGATTCCAACGTAAGTGTATCGTTTTCAGGAAGCATAGATGAACACATCTTTTGAATTAATAACATATTTACTCAAGCAAAAGTGGACTGAGACCAAAAGAGACCGCAGACACTCAGTTAAGTCTCATCTCTGTAACAGCACTGGTGGTCTCGTTTCATAATTTTAACCTGTTTGTGTCAGTCTCGTCTCGTCTCGCAGTCTCTACCTAGTCTACAAATTTGAGATGAGACAGAGAAAAGTCTCTTATCGTGCGAAACACTAAACAGTTCTAAGAAATATTTTCTCTTTTTAAGTGTGGAAGCTGAACGTAAGTTTAAAATGCTGTATTATTTTAAACCATGGACAACGAGGACCATAATGCAGTATTTCTGCATGCTTGTTTAACGTTGGACTTGATATTGTTGAAAAAGTTTATAAACCTTTAATATATGCCTGGTTTTGTTGATCGGTTTGGCTCATGTAAATAAAATCTAATCTACTAATCTAATCCTAACTGTTTGTGTGTGATCCCCTGCTTTGTTATGTGTATTAAACAACTATAAGTAATATTCAGCTCTTTTAAGTCATTAAGACACACGGTAATGTGTATCACACCTCCATGATTCAACGATGGAATCTTTATATTTTCTATCCTGTTATACAGAGGGAGGCAGGGATGTAAAGGGAAGGATACATTAACACTTAATTAAAGTATCTCAACAAGTTTTTGCCGTGTGAATTCAGATATCAGTTGCACACTTCATTTCACAGATTAATACTTTATAGACATAAAATAAAAAATTCTTATTTTCTCAGTCCCAGTTGGGGATGTTGTCTTTTCTTTCTTTCGCAGCCTAATCTTCTTGTATCCTCTCAAGGCTCATCTTTAATGCCGACTATTTGCTTCGTTAACCACTTTCCTTTCTGGTTTATTGTTTATTTATTGAAGAATTTAAATTCGGGCAGTAAGATATCTTCCCTTTTCACATTTTCCCATTAAAGGATTCATCGGTGAACTTATCTGATAATTTTATATAATTTTAACCAGTAAAAGTTTGGCGGGAATCGATAAGAAATTTTAATCTGGGCACGTCATTACTTTTAGCTCAGTGAGTTCTGCCACTATTCAGCCACCATGACCACAAATGAAATGCAAGTCTTGTAGGCAGTTATTTAATTAAATAAATAAATTAGTAGCAAAGAGCTAAGCAATTAAAAAACAATTAAAGCAATAAAAAAAAGCAATTATTCAAATGAACTATGTCGAAAATATGCGGTAAAGGCAACATCGTTATGTAACAAGGCCTTTATCGTTCATATTTTACAAATTAATAACAATCTGAACACTATTTACCGTAATTATTATTAGATCAACAACAAACCATTTCTGTGCATATTTGGCGGGTGTGGTACGCCATACATGAAGCTCAGTGCAACAATACCACGCTCCAGTATGCAGCTGCATACATTCCAATTATTCTTGAAGAGTGAGAGGCCATTGTTTAAAATCTAGCGTTGGCTTGGACATTTACTTTTGAACGGGACTGTACATCTATTATATACCTTTTAATCTAAGAATGTTCTATTTTGAAACCAAGTATATCTTTTCTTTATTTTTTCCTTTATTTTTGTTGCTAGAGCATATTTCATTTCCAGTAGACTTTCGCTTCCTCCTACCACCACGCCAACTGCCTTGTAGTAATAGTTTTCCTACTTCACTCATGACGTCACGACCCGCTGCCTTAAATCAATCATGAGCTGAATCTGCAAATAGTTTACCTCCCAACACGTCGGAGGCTATCCCTACCCTGGTACTCAAGCAGTTCGTCCCAAGAAGCCACGTATTGATTTTATAAACGATAAGGCCACACGCCCCAGACTAGACAAAATGCTTCTCAATCCGTGGCCGGCTTGTGTGTAACGTCTGAAGTAAACGGGTAAGGCTTATAATATTCCACCTGGGACTTATAATATTCGGTGTAAAGGCAGCCACGAACCGTGCCGAATTAATGAACGTGAGGAAGGGGAGAAAGGTACTTACAGTCTTTTAATACTATTCCTGCATCTCCTCAAATGCAACATGCAAATGTCCCGTTAATAATTACCAGATTTGAAAATGATTATAGGGGAAAGTAATGTTATCTATTAAACTCGACGCTACACACTTCAAGTACTTCACTACGTACTGGTACAATTCGTAATAACTGTGTGACTCGAATCTCCAACATATTGTGGTTGAATAATATTAGTGTACACATGAATAATCTATACTGAATTTAGTTTTTCCTAAAACGGGTGTTTTATTGGTTTCAAACGTCCACTCTTCTTTGTCAGTAAGACCCTTGAAAAAAGTATCTAGACCTAATCGACCCACTGATTTAGGGACTAAATATAACAACGTTTCATGATCGGTAAAGGAGTTACGTATACTAAAAGTCTGCGAACTTTTGTCTACAGCATCAGGTCAGATTTCATAAGGGGGCAGTATCAGGTCAGGCGCGCGCATCGTGATCATATTTCATAAGGTCGTTTACTTGCAAGGTTTTATTATACTTGTGTATATCGGAGTTGATCGTCTGCATTAAATGTTTCGTGCTATTGTAATGTTTAGTACGTTAAGTATAAGGCAAAATAAAATTCCTCTCGTTAGCCTTTAAGTTACCATAAGGTAAAAAGTGCTCTCTTCGTTCAGTAGACATAAAGTACAATAATCTTGCTTTTTTGTTGGCAGATTTAAAGATTATTCTAGAATCTTGATAAATATTGTTAGGAAATGTTATTTCAGCAAAAGTTATGTCGTAATTATGAGTTAATTCAAAAGAATGGCCAAACATGTAGTTTGGACGCATGTAAAAAAAAGTCCATACTGGAATTAGAGGGTAGTTTCATGTAAATTTTGTCAGGCATCTTTACCACTCAACGTCAGTAACCCAACTGTTCATCGACTTAGGGTAACCTAACCATTTAATGTAAAACTCTATGTGACCCTTTCTCCTGTGTCTGTAGAACCTCTTCGAATTTAAACATTTTAGGAAAGCCTTTTTTTCGAAACTTCTGTTTATAAAACGTCCCGATTATCAGTTCACCCACGTAGTCCTTGCTTTATAAGTATGGATCGGATGTTTATCATTATTTCTATTAATACAACCTATTTCTTCGGTCCAGTTAGACTTACAACCTCAAGTAAAAATGCGTGTCTTTTTTGCCATTCAGGCTGGATCCTTTATTTTAAGTTCACCACCGTACAGATTTACAAAATCTTTCCCTTTATTGGATTCGTTAACCTCAACTGGAGCTATTTTAATGCTCCTATGGCAAGATTTGTTGTAAGACTTCACAATGTCTGGTAGCACGTTGATATACCTCCGCGTATTTTATTCATGAAGGTAATGAAATATGTGGTAATGGATCATCCTTATAAAATATTCATTGAAGTACACCTTGATGTTTTCGTTTTGTGCGCTATATTTTTTAATATGGTGCTATAATAGCAACCACTGGACGCTAAAATTTCTGTATTTTCTCCCGTTATCAGACCAAAAAAAATTTGGGGTAAGGAGAGGAGATGGATCATTAAAGATCTCAGTTAAAGCGGTAGATACAGAAATTACACTTTTATTGCTGATAGGGATAATCCAAGCATATTTTGGAAATACATCAATAACAGTAAGCAAAAATTTAAAATTGTCATTAAAAGGTGCTAGGGTAGTTATATCGATCAGATTGGAATTCCACACATCGCTTATTCCTCCAACTCTAACTCTGTGTCTTTCAAATTTACGTACAACAGGTGTAAAATGTCCAGGGCGGTTTTGTGGTGAGACACCGTTTTAAAGCCATCATCATAACCCGAGACTGCAAGGTCTTCGTTACCCCATAGACCACCACAGTCCACACTCCAACACAGCTAGCCGGAATATTAACAACATAATAAATACTTTTTAAAACATCAGCATCAGATATTGTAGAATTCGTTGGACCACGATCGATGCCTTCCTCGCTGTCTACTTCCATCATCCAAGGTGTTGATCATCTTCTTCATTAGGAGAATAGGACATAATGAAAGGAGGGCGGAGAGGATCTTAATTCATCCGAAAGTCTTAAACAACGTTGTGCAGAATTAGTTGCTTAGTTAGTTACCCAACCAGGTTGCTTTTTCATTTTCTTTCAAAAAGAAACATTCTCGCTTATTCTCCTATAAGCCAACTGGACTACGTTACTACCGTGATCGGCTTCCCGCCCTGACCTATTAACTGGTTCATGTCGTCGAACTGAACAGGGCCCATAGTTAGAAAATGATGCATTCTACTCTTAAAAGGAACGTTTAGGCATAAAGGTAGGACATTGTCCATGTGAGGCCCAGTTTCAACAGTAGAACTACTGAAGGTATTACACATTGTGACAGCAATGACAGGTGCACAGCTGGTGCTGCATGGGAGCCACTCGTTGCCTCTGCTAACACCACCTTTAGGGTCCCTGTGCGAGTGGTTATGAGCTTCTTTAAAGGTTCGTCTTCATACTTCGTCTTGACATCCTGATAATGCTTGGCATTTTCGCAATTGCTCATTTGATTGTCAGAAACCACGTCACACATGGCTTTGTCCAGGCTAGTTAATGGTTTAGTACAGTGTGCCTTACTTAACAGTTAATAAAAACACATACAAAGTATCCATCAAGTGCTGGTGAAACAACGAATTCACGACGTTTCGGTTCCAAGGTCGGAACCGTTTTCAGGTGAAGGGTTAAAATATGTCAAACAACTTAAAAATAAAAATAAAAATTAATAAAATAACAGCAGAGCAGGGCCATGGAAAAAAAACTTACAAGTCATAAGGATGCAAGGTTCCATGCTAAAAACTAAAACCAAATAAAATAAAAGTCAGCACAATTCGATAGAATGCGCCAACAGTCACACCTAACTCATCCAAGTCTGCTGGTCGAATGAGAGAGAATATGGTCGGTAATGCTTTAAATAGTGGGTCCCTGGATTTTGATTGGTGGAAATGTGTTGATGCCAGCGTCATTGCATAGCTTAATGTAGTCTTGTAGGTGATTGGCTGTAGGTATTAAGTGATTATGAACAGGTGGTTTGGTTAAATGAATACAAAGTGTTTCCAAGTTTTCACGTGTTTTGGTGTGAGGAATTTGAAATAAAATTTTTGTGTGCGAAATTTCGGGTTCATGCCCTGTTTTTTGAAAGTGTTGAACCAGTGAGTTTTCTTGTTTCTTTAATTTAAAGTTTGATTTGTGGGAACTAAGTCGTTTACATATTTCCTGTTTACTTTGCCCTACATAGGTAGCTGTGCATCCAGAATGGGCACATGGTATGCTATAAATGGTGTCTTTTGTAAATCTGGCAGGATATTGTAGTACTGGTATTGGGAGGGGGGGAAGGCTGAAGTTGGCTGTGAAGAGTGCGGCTACTTTTACTAACAAGTCTTGCGAAGTGGTTCAGTAACTCCCCTTATGTAAGGCGCAACAAAAAATACGGTTTTATGTTGTTGTTTCTGAGAGGTGGAGAGCCAATTAAAAATATTATATTTACTGATAGTGGGTAACGGAAACCCATTGCTTACTGCTTAGGTACTTATGGAAGATGTATTTGAATTCTTCAAGCAAAACAAGCCTATTGGTTGAATGGGCATAAATTCGGTGCAGCTCATTTTTTAGCCCAACAACTAGATAAATTGGATCTGTGTATGAATGAAAGTTATTAGTCCTGGTTGTTTGGGTTGGCTTACGAAAATGGACAGTTTCAACTCGATTGTGGCTATTCATAAAGATTGTAATATCAAGAAAAGCAATTTTATTATTGTCAGGTGCCTCCATTCTAAACTGTAGGGAACGATGATAGCTATTTAAAAAATTCAAAATGTCGTGGCGAATGCCGGTTGGAAAGAGTGGTAAGGAGTCATCAATGAATCTTTTATAGTAAGCAATTTGAGTAAACTGGCTGACCAGTAAGTTTCAACCTCATTCATAACAATATTGCACAGAAAAGTAGAGATAGGACAACCCATAGGAACGTCATTATGCTGGAGAAAAAAATTTCCAGTGTACTGCAGGAAAGTAGTATCAAAAATAAGTTCAACCGCCTCACGAAAGATGGAAATGTCCCAAGTTAATTTGTCAAGTGGAGTGGAGTCGTGTTGGAGTTTTTTCTTTAAAGTATTATGAATAAGTTCACGATCCAAGGAGGGAAACATTACTTTCACGTCAAAAGATGTCCAGCTATAGCCAGCAGGGACAAGAGTGCCTGTGAGATCCTCAATGACAGCTAACGAGTTAGGGACACTCAGTATGTTGGCCTACAGCTAAAAGTTTAAGTGTTGGGGTCACTATTTTGACTAGTGCTAAATTTGGGGAATTTTTGCCGCTAGTTATTAACCGTAAAAGGTGATTATCATTGTGGGTTTTGATTTTTGGAAACACAAAAGGGGGTAGGTGGTGCTCAAGCTTATAATTGTCAAGAACGGTTGTGGCCAGTTTATCAAGTTTAATAAGTTTTTTGAACAACTTTTTAATGAGTGGCGAAAATTTAGAGGTTGGGTTGTGATCTAGTTTGCTATAGAGGTCAGTGTTGTTAAATTCCTGTAGGATTTTTTCATGAATGTCATTTTGAAGGCAGATGGCTGTGGAGTTACTCTTATCAGACTGCAAAATGCGGATATCCGTTTTTTTTAATAAATTGCCGGATTTGTGATACTTGAGCAAGTGTGAAGTTATTGCAACTGTTAATTTTCAAGTTTCCCCTAAGTGATTGCAGAGGAAGTGAACGGATTTCGTACCTGTGGGGGCACCTGATAGTGGCTTCTAGTTTAGCAATAAAATGAGGAATTAAAGTTTTAATATTAGGTGTAGGTAGAAACTTATTCCAGAGAAAAAATGTATTGGAGGGAACGGATCAATTATGTGCCCAGATAGGTTATAAAGCCATTTATTTTGAGGAAAAGCTAACTTTTCGAGGTTCTGTTGGTCGGATCAATATACTGAAAAGGGGGAGGGGGAGTTTGAGATGCGTTAACTGGTTGTTTATTTTGTTCAAACCATATCTTTTGCTGGTTAATGAAAAGATCAATCTTACGACTGAGGAGGGCATTAAATTTACGTTTGAGTCTGTTGAAAACATTCTCAGTATGGCTGGAGCACAATAATGACAAAAAATTTTGGAAATACAAAAAAAGGGTGGACGGTAGATGCTGTTTGAGATTATTCAGTAAACCGGGTTTGGTCTTCTGAAGGTAAGCTAATTCGATGTAATGCTCAGTACAGAGGGCTTGAATGTAAAGCAAATTAGCAGCTTCTGCTTGTTTAGCAGCTCTGGAATTTATTTTAAACGGGGGGTGGGGGAACGAATTCGGTGTGATACCATGGAATTTGCAAATTTTAAGGAAACCAATTTGCTGTTGTAAAGTAGCAACTTTAAGTGATGTTTGGACAAGTTTTTGAACCCCAGAATAAAAATCATACCCAAATTCGTATTTTAAAATCCCATACACAGGATACCATTCATACGTTTATATATTGTTATTGTTTTATTTTGGCTAAATTATTCCGACACCGTTTTTATTACAGGTCCAGCCAGTAGGGGGCGCCAATAATGGGAAAAAATGGCCGGATTGAAGTTTAGAGATATTTTTAGCCTTCTCCTATCTAGAACAGTTTTTTTTAGATTTGGCAAGCAAAATTTTCCTATATCTTCTAAGTTTCGTTTTCTGAGATGAAGTTAGACGAATATTAAATTTTGATTTAAAAAATTTAGAGTGCACAGACACACAACGTCTTAATTTTTACAGGAAAACAAAGTATTTCTAACGTATCGTTTTACACTTTTAGAGGCTAATAAGGCAAGCACAGGAAAATGGTCTTTACTTTCTGTTTAGATATTGTCACTAAACTCGAACAAACAGTTATCAGAATTTTGAATATGTAAGCTCTGAATCTCATTTCGTCGGGTGTACTTGCTCTGCAGTCGATGAACAAACATGAATAAGGCTCGCTCATTGCAGCTTTATTTACGTGAAGTAAGCATTTAGACCCGATGCCGAGCTGAACTCCTACCATCCGCACAGGGGTTACGTCCCAATAATTTCTAAATAGGTAGTAATAATGCATGTTTAAGGAAAGTGATCAAATTCTTCTGTTACAAATTACGCGCCACACATAGTGGCGTTATGTTTCAGTGATGACGTCCTTTCAGGAAAGCGTCTTTGATTAAGTCAGGTTTAATTTCGTCTTATAAATCGTCTATGAATAAGCTAGAATTGTTAAGTGCAGGTTCGTATATTTCCTTAAAACCCTCTGCAAACTTACTGGGAAATTTTGATAATGTTCATCTATTCGTATTTTGCCTGCCACGCTTCGTAGCACACAAACATGGAAGTAGGCACTGGCGAAAAAATTTGTTCAACATTTTGTATTAATTTCGTAACAAGATTAGTTTTCCACAATAAAAATTATTAATAAGCACAAATTTCGAAAATTTTATGTAAATTAGTACATCCTTTTCACCAACTTCGATTAAAGTACAATCTGGTATTTTTATTAATTTGCTTCACCCATCCTGCTTCATAAAAATATTATTTCTATAAACAACAAAAATAAAAAAAAGGATCCTAAATAAATCATCCATAAATGATGCATTAAAAAAAAAGCTACGGAGTTGTGCAAAACAAGTTCCCAATTGGAAGCTATTCATGCGAGCATTGAATAGCATTGGAACAGTTAGCCTCAAGGCATAGTATCTATCAAACATTCTCGAGATTTTGATCGAGGGGCATTTTGGAAATAGTTCCCAATGTGTGCACCTGGAGTTAATTGTTTTTGGCAAACGTCCGTCTATTCGAAAGACAGTTATCATCAGCCATTTTCTGTCTTTTGAGTTTATTTTCATTCAGCTAGCGTTGACTCAACTTGGTCAACTTGGAAAACCTCCCATTTATGTGCAAGGTGGATTTGCCACATTTGTATTATGATGTCTGTAATGAATTCTTTTTCCTTCTTTGCTTTATTTTATCGGTCATGCTGTGTTCCTTTCTTTTTGATGTGTATACTGTATAGTCGACTTCATTTTATTTTTTATTTTTATTTGGAAAACATTAGGTGTTTGTTTCGTGAAAAACTATGTGTATGTGGTACCGAGTACTATCTGGGACATATTAGAGGTAGTTTTCTATCTGTTTATTTATTTTTAAAGTTTATTTCCTTCAATTTTCCAATTAATTCATTTCGTTCCGCTTATCGTTTCATCACGATCTGACTACAGACTATTTTCTGCATAAGTTGAAATATCAGATATCCTTCAATGTTATTTTCGATTTTTTTATTTGTATTTTTTTAGTTGAAATAAATTTAATTAATAAATAAATTAAAATTAATTACTATTGCCTCTTCTGCTTTAATGTAATTTATCGCTTCCAACCAGAGTAGGTATAATGGATGATGTGATTATAGCCGTATCTTCCCCTGCGTGTTAGGCTTGTCAGTTGTGTGTTACTTCCATGGTATTTTGTTTACTCTTTGCAGAAAATTCATTGTTCGATTTTTGGGTATAGTTAATCACTCTTCTGCATCAATGTATTTTGGTTAGGCGTTACGTCATTTTCTCACTTGGTAATTGGTCGGTTTATACGTGGAAATTCAAAACATTCGTTGTCAATGTACTCTCCAATTTGCATTCTCATTCTGCCGAGATTTCACCTACAGCCATCGTTGTATTGAATGTGTTCCTCTCCGTCTTTTATGGCAGGATACCAAGTGTGTTGACCTACATCCTTCTGTAACGTCTGGCTTCGTGGCAATTAAGCAAACACCATCGGCGTATATTGGTGGGACGATGCACTGCCACACTATGAGATTACTACAAGTAAATTTACACGATCATTACTTCAATTACCGGCACCATCTTTGCCGAGATTGCCACCACCACCAAGACCACCTGCTGAAACATCGTTTTTGACTACTGCCTTTGAACATCATTTACTTGGCCATCATCTCCACGTTCGAAAGCTACAGCCACGGAAATACTGATGACTACCTGGTTGGAGGGTTAACTGTTGGCAGGCCCGTAATCGACTCCATTAACTACAAGATTTCAGTCAACGACGAAGGTTGTACGGTTTTATTCTATATTGTTAAAATCAACTAACATGGCACTTAAACCAACACCGACTAGTAGTGGTATTTACATAAAAAAAATCGAATAATATCTTTTCCATTTTGGTTTTATGGTAGGTAATAATAAAAAATCAACGCTAGTCTTTGTTTTCATTTTTATTAGTAGTAAATGAAAGGGACTATGATCACTGGTTGTTAACGTAAATGGGTTTATTTATGTGACTTATGTATTTTTGGTATTTACAATGAAATGTTTATTGTTTATACCTTATACGTTTTTTGCTGTTTTTCTTTTCATTACAGGTTAATTCTGATCTTCCAGGTTTTTTCCCCTTTGGCTCAGCAAACATATAGTTTGTATGCTACCTTGCTTGTTTATGGCATCGTTTGGAACTAATTCGACTACATCGACCTTGAATTTTATTTTGGAAATAAAAAAAATAAAAACTCTTGACTCCATCTATGTTGTCCCAACATAGGTGAACGGTTTATCTCTACTCCACCACCATCTGCTGCAAATAAGGTACATATCTCCACCCACCCAAAATTAGGAATTAGAAATTTATTGTTGAAACTATTCAAATAAGCAGGTTTTTTGTCAAAATTCTTAATATACACATTTCATAAATGTAGTTATGGAACAGATATTTTCGTTTTAAATAAATATATTCAAAATTTGTCTCTTTCATACTTTAAGGGTTTTTCTGGATCGAAGGTTTAATCTCTTTTTTTACCTTATTTCGAAATTAATTTATACCCACCCTTGAAAAAAATTCTATTTGCTCTCCTCTGTAAGGGGTTGTAAAAGAAAAACCCAATCAATGATGTAGGACTTATCCTGATATTCTTGTAGGAATCCGTGTATGTAGTTAAATTTTCTGTCAATAGGTGGCAGTCTATTCAACTGTGGCATCATTGGAATGCAAGGTCAGTTCAATAAAAGTGAAAGTCTAAACAGGTTTCATGGTAGAGTCGTGTTTAGTGCTGCCGTCTAGTTCACGAGGCGATTATGTTATGTGCTTCCATATTATAGTGTATGAGAAAAGTATAATTAGATCCACAAAGCGTGAGATGTTGATACCTTGCCTACAGTTTTGCCAAAGAGGAACAACTGCATCATTCCTAATCTTTAAAGAAGTAAACAGATGACTATCTCAGAGTTTGAAATGATAGAAAATGTATATTAAAGAGAAGGTGGTCGTTAAAGGGACACAAATAACAGAAAAAACTAAAAACATGAAATTATAGAATATGCTTTTTTGGAACCCGACTTGTAAGCTGATCATCCCCAAACATGAATTATAATTCAAACTGAGCATAAAACGAATGTTATAACTGCTTAGCATGGAACAAAACAGAACGCTACACGAAATAAGCTATGTTCACCTATTGACGCTAATGACGTCATTTGTAGGTTTGTATCCCTATTTATTTAGAAGGTATAACTCACCAATAAGCATGGAAATTTATGACGGAAATATTCTTATGGCTGGTTTGGATCATGCTTTTATGCACAGCAATTAGGATAACACTGAAGGAGCCTCCAATGAAACAAAAATAGCCACCCATTATTTTGGTGCAATGAAAATTATATGTGAAAAGGAAAAGCATAAAGCTCAAGAGGGAAGTAATAACTTTATTTTGTACAACAATAAAAATATTAAAAGTTTAAAGATAACTCTTATGAAATGTATAAAGGAATTAAAACTGAAATTTAAAAAATCTATCAGCAAAATAAAATTGAAAAACGTACAGATGGCCACAAAAATCAGAATCTATAGCCTTGTACAGCTTGGGTAAACAAGAAATTAATAGAAAAAAAAATTAATTGCAAAAAATGATCTCTGGAAGAAGAAAATCAAGGCACCAAGAGAAAAGTTAATTAACGAATATAGCAGTGTAAAACGTGATGTGTCATTAACTGAGCTAAAACTAAACAACAGTAATATGGTAGATTCTTACAAAACAATATATTAGATGCAACGAGTTACACAGCAAATAAATGAAACATCAGGAAATACGGAAAAAAAACTTTCGTTGATGAAGAAGTAAAGAAGATCTTTCCGAATGTTGCTGAAAACGTTCTACGAAATAATTTAAATACCAATTTTGAGAAAATAGTACAGAAACTTACCCAATAGTTTCAATATAAGACGAAAAAATAAAATTTGACTGTAGAGCAAAGTGTGTCAAAAATCCAAATTGCTGACTAATTACCAGCCTTGACTGTATTTGAAAAAAAACACGACTGAACATTTAAAGGCCACAAATTGGACACTAATCCCCCAACTAGTTAAACTTGGACTATGTAAAATATGAAAGATGATCGTTTATAGTACTGATAGTTGTATAATTATGCTAATAAATACAATGAGAGACGAATCCATAGCTGGTGCAGTAATGTGTGGTGCAGTGGCAACCCAGACCACTGCACTGTGACTGAGGTTGGCGCTAATGACCAAGCTGTCGACGCGCCATTAAGCCTCATCTCCCCCCCCCCCTCCATAGGTGGTAGAGATGATTATCACCAGGCCGTAGCCAGAAATTGTTCTATAACCCAACGCCAGAAATAAATGAAAACAGCCCAAAACAAAAAACAAAAAAAAATCCTCCTTTTCAGGATAGTTAAAAAATACCCTCCCGCAGAAACGATTACAAATGCAAATGCAAACAAAACAAGAAACGAAATTAAAGCAAGTCCCTGTTAAACTGATTCTTATTGCCTTGGTTGCCAACAGTGTTTTTAGAACTTTTTGCGTCTGGCATAATGTAACCATACCTGACCTGTCTAATATCACTGTGCTTTTCAAGTATGAGGTCAACGATGGCTCTTCGTGGCAATTAAAATTGTTTTTTTTTATTTATTTCATACAATTCAGAAGAGTACTTCATGTTTTTTTTAAACGTAACTAATTTAATTGATTTATTGTTTCTATGTATCAATTAATGATAACTAAAATGTGTTTATTGATGGTTGTCAATAACGTATATCAACAATTTAATTTTGCCCCTGAAGCAGACAATTTCTAAATATGTTAGTCATTGTATCTCGTCAGGCATTGAAACAGAAAAAAAAAATGATTTATGATTCCATCCAAAACTATACAGATATCATTAACTCATTCCAAAGCTTATCAAGAAAGGGGCCATTTTTATTTCGGTTTCTTTAACTTAGCTTATCAAAGATGACTTTACCATCATTTACCATTCTACATAATCAGTGGCTTGCCACTTAAAGGCAGCTTGAGTTTTTAACAATGTTTGTAATCATTTTTCTAAGATTTACGTTTTTATTTTATTTGAATTTTACGATTTTTTTACTGGAATTTGAATGAGTGCTCTTTTATTTGAAACCCTGTCCACCTTGGAACAGTCATAGTGCTCTGCAACGAAGTTCTAGTTTGTATCAAAAATCAACGCCATATTCCATTATAAAAGTCTCATTGTGCGTAGCTATAAATCTCAGAGTTAATATGTTTACATTGTTTACACTTTCGTGTTGTTCAAAAGTGTTAAACTTAGTTTCGAACCCACCAAACTTGTGTTCCCTTAGAAGTGACATAACAAAACATGACCTTTTTAATTTTTAAATATAATTAACATGCTTGCGTTTGGTTGCAACTCCTCGTGTCGTCTTGTCCATCATGTATCAATGTGTCTTTAATATGGGGGTTTAAAGGTGCCTGTTCTCCATTTTGATGGTGTTGCCCATATTTCTAAACACTGCATCCAAATTCCACTTCTCCGACATCCGATAAAACTGATTTGGGTCACGTGATATCGTTTTAGTTATGAAAATCTCGGTGCAGCTGTGAATAGTATTGTTCCATTTTTAATTACCTCTATGGTATTTATATTACTCGAAGAGTCTATGGTGCTGCATTTAGGAGTTGAAAAGGTGAAAAGGCACCTTTAAGTCCAAGATTTACTACAATAAATCAATACGTCAATGGAGTTCATAGCAATCAGAGTACCTCAAAGGATGTTGCTTTCTTCCACGTTCGAAAAACTTTGATACACTTCGATGTTCACTAGTGCCATGAAGTACTGCTTGGATGCATCCAGATGCAATGGTGTTGAAGCTAACACGTACAATGTACACTACATATGTCGATTCGCCACCAACTATAATGTAACTGGCTTCCATTTTCTAAGAATAAATGCTTGAAAGTAGAAGAATGCCTAAGACTATGGTCACCCGCACATTTTGATGACACAACAGCCACCTTTCCAATTTTAAAGGGCTGCAAAGTTCTACTAATTATTTTTTACTATAAATAAATAAATTTTTAACCACTTAAGTTGGTAAAGCGAATGAAAGGTAGGAGAACCACTAACACAAAGCCCAGAAAAAAATTTAAATAGCACAAGAATGTACATAGCGGCATAATTTTGAAATGACCTCACATAATCCCACCACACCAAAAAAATATTATGCTTAATACCCACTGGGCCAAAAATAAGGAGTGGTGGTTGTTACACTGCAGCCACTAAATGTAATTTTATCCGTTATAAGAAGAGCTTTCAAGTTTGATACCAAAAAAAAAAAAAATCCGTTGATTGGTTCGGGATATAACAAAGTTTGTAGATTTTGCAGTGGTGCCCATTCTGCTGATGTCATAACTCCTCTCCACAGAGGAATTTTCAGTACTCCATTTCTTAAAAAGAGGACGTTCACCTTTTTTTTACATTTTGGATGTCATAGTGCACTGCATGAAGTGATATGTGAGTCTAACACTAGTACTATTATCATAATATACTATACTCATCAAGGGCAGATCTAGGAAATTATAGTAGGGAGTGCAAGAGGACATTAGAAGGCTTTTTCTAAGGTTATTTAAGGTTGTTTGAGTTGATTTCTTTGCTTGGAAACATGTTGTTGTCAAAACGAGTCACTTGTGCTAATGGAGGGTAAGGATGAAGCATTTTTCTTTCATTTCAAACACTATCAATCACAGAGCAACATTATGAGTTTATAAATTAATTTTCCTTAGTGATCACGCAAATTTTCATACACAAAGACGACAAATGGTTGTTGGTTTTTGCTATGAGGGTGTAGTTTCCCTTTGCTGGCTGGCTGACTTCCTGGTCAATTCGACCAATAGGTAGACACACAGGAAGCATTAAAAGCAGGGTATATTCTAAATGTTATCCGCCCATCAGTTCCTGGTTACAAGCTAGTTTCTAACGTTTTTTGCAGAACAAGAAGCGACAGTTACTGAGAAGGGACTAGTAATCAATGGCTGCATAAAACAAATATAAAACCAGTCACGCAAGGGACTGTGTTACAATTTCGACAGCAGTAGCATATTTCTATACTCTACTAAGTTATCTACATTTATTCTTCATTAGCTACTATAATTCAAAACCACCATAAACCTAATCCAACACCAACTTAATTATATTAGTGCTGGCTTAATCTCCCATAGCAAGCCTAATCTCTCACAGCTAGCTCTGAAACCAGGAGTAGCACGAATTTATATTTTGACCGTCTTTCACTCCAAAAATTGAAGTCATCTTCTCTTTCTGGTATCGAAGAGATATTGTATTTACTAAGTTTCACAGAAATTTTGAACTCAACACATTGAATCTTGGAGCTAGCTGTAAATACATACGGATGAGTGGTGGCATCTTGTGGTAAACACAGTAACTAGTACGTCATGGATACTTAGCACACAGTACTTCTTCATCACATTTCTTCACCACAATTTGAACGTGTAAACTATAGTTTACATTAGCTGTTTCCATGTTAGTTTATGCTCACCTTCACAAATTCTAGAAGTATTTCTTCAGTATTAGGATTACTTTTTTGAAGTATTCCTTCAGATGTGGCCTGTCATAGGGCAAAGTACCCTGATGGTTAGCATTACTACTATCTTATGTGCCAGAGATCCTCATGTCGAACCTGGCATCTGCTACCCTTCGCATTTGCGGAACGTAATGGCTCAGTCATGTCTCGTGCTCATGTTGATTGTATCAGGATTAAAAAATCCTAGGAATTTTCGATTGAAATTACTTAGTAAAATTGTTCCTCTTGCCTTATGGTGCCACGGCGTTGTCTTGGAGTGTGTCTTACCTCCAAGTAGCAGGCTTCACATCCCTTCTTTCACATATTCGATTTCACCACGAATTAACACCATATACTGCACGATATATTTGAACAGGCTGGAAAACCAGGGTTCGAGTAAGGTTAAATAAATACGGATGCAAACCTATTTACATTGCCTTTTGGACTTGTACGTGAGTCTGCCTGAGCGGGGAACTGAACCCGTGACCTTTGAAATATATTTAACATTTACATATGTTCGTATACATTTTGAGTTTAATTCTAGTGCATTCATAGGTCAAAGCTCGCTGCTGTTTAAGGACGCCATGTACCAAAAGAAATATCAACATGGCGAATGCACACACCAGCATAGTTACATTGTTCCAAAGTCAAATTAGAAAAAATACAAATGGATCAATCGTTTAACATGTACTAATCGTTACCAACACTGTAGCTTAACTGTACAAGAATACCCTGTGTGTGCTCCTTTCCTCTTTTAACCTCAGTTTAGTTAAAGTTATCACAAACATCATAGGAATTAGTTTTTGGTTTACTAACTATATTAACCAGATACTGTTAATTCAGCAAAAAACATTATAGCAAATTAAACAAACATTCGTTACTTCAACTACTTTGAAACATCAAAACAGTCTTTACCATGAAAAACGCATAGTTACAATATTACTTTGTTGAACTACTATAGGCTCTGACCTTCAGTTTTATTCTAAAATAAAACTGTAGGTTTGAGTCTATAGTCGAAGTTCAAAAGGTTGATTAATGGTCGAGTCATTTCCTACTCAATTCAGTTATTCTCTTCATCCGACTCAAGTCAATTTTGGTGAACATTTGTAATGACATAAACTAAATGAAACGAATAATACTTGAGTGATGAATACTAGTTCGTGTTTCATGTTTATGGCAGCCAAGCTAGCGATTTTTTTACAACAGACAATTGCATTTTGTTATCTAAACCTTCTGTTGATATTTCCTTGCACTGACAAAATTATTGTCTCATAAGTTGAAATGCCTTCAGAAGCAGTTGTCAAGCAAAACCCTAAAATTTAATAACTATTACTTAAATTAACGAACTAAATCATTTGCCAAAAAATGTTTTGAGTTTTCCGAAATATCTCTTCTATTGCATACATTATCCTTAATATATCGAGCAGAAAGATGTCATGACATTAACTGTTGTCTCGTTCTTAAACATGGTAGATAGTTGAAGTTTGAATAATGTAGCAACTGATATCTTAAACGTAAATAAAATACCTCTGTTCTATTATCAATTTACCTTCCTAGCCTATTTCTTGTCGTGTCCTGCACTGAATCGTGTTTACTGATTCAGCACACTAGCGGGAATAATCAATACAATATTCAAGCGACGCAGTCCGTGGATAATTTTTATCATTAAAAGTTTGGGCTCTCATCGAAATAAAATGGATTTCTTTGCTTGGAAAACATTGTCAAAACGAGTCATTTGTGCTAATGGAGGGTAAGGATGAAGCATTTTTCTTTTGTTTTATACAATATCAATCAGAGAGCAATATCATGAGTTTATAAATTAATTTTCCTTAGTGATCACGCAAATTTTCATACACAAAGACGAAAATGGTTGTTGGTTTTTGCAATGAGGGTGTAGTTTCCATTTGCTGGCTGGCTGGCTACCTTCCTGGTCAATTCGACGAATAGGTAGACATCCAGGAAGCATTAAAAGCAGGTAATAATTCAAAATTTTATACGCCCATCAGTTCTTGGTTACAAGCTAGTTACTAACGTTTATCGCACAACAAGAACCAACAGTTAGCCTAGTGAGTAGGGACTGGTAATCAATAGCAGCGTAAAAGCAAAAATAAAACCATTCACGCACGGGAATGTGGCACAATTTTGACAGTAGTAGCATATTTCTACTCAACTAAGTTATCTATAGTAAGGCTTAATTAGCTACTTTAGATAAAATAAACTAGCATAATACTAATCCAACACAATATTAGTGCAGGCCTAATCTCTCATAATGCTGAAACTGCTAGCTCTGAAACTAGGAGGGTCACGAATTTAAATTGTGAACGTCTTTTACTCCTAAAATTGAAGTCATCTTCTCTTCTTAGTATCGAACAGATATTGTATTTACTAAGCTTCACAGAAATATTGAACTCAACACATTCATTTTGGAGCTAGCTGTAAATACATGAGGTTAAGTGGTGGCATCTTGCTGTTAACACAGTAACTAGTACGTCATGTATACTTAGCACACAGTGCATCCTCATCACATACCTTCACCACAATTTGAATGTGGTAAACTTTAGTTTAAATTAGCTCTCAGTTTCCATGTTAGCTTATTCTCACCTACACAGATCCTAGAAGTATTCTTTTAGTATTAGGATTACTTTTTAAAAGTATTTTTTTCTGAATATTCCTTTTTAAGTATTGCCTGTCATAGGGCAAAGTACCCTGATGGTTAGCATTACTACTATCTCATTTGCCAGAGATCCTCATGTCGAGCCTGGCATCTGCTACCCCTGGCATTTGTGATACGTAATGGCCCGTCATGTCTCGTGCTCATGTTGATTGTATCAGAATTAAAACATCCTAGGAATTTCCGAATGAAATTACTTAGTAAAATTGTTCCTCTTACCTTATGGTGCCATGGCTTTGTCTTGGAGTGTGTCTTACCTCCAAGTAGCAGGTTTCACATCCCCTCTTTCACATATTCGATTTCACCACGAATTTCCATGATATGCTCCACGACATAATTAAACAGGCTGGAAAACCAGGGCTCGAATTAGGTTAAATAATACGGATGCAAAACTATTTACATTGCCTTTTGTACTTGTACGTGAGACTGCCTGAACGGGAAATTGAACTCGTGACCTTTAAAACGTATTTCACATTCGCATGTGTTTGTATGCAGTTTGAGTTTTGATTCTACTGTAGTCCTTACACCAAAAGACAATTGTAATTATTTGCTGCTGTTTAATGACACCATTTAGCAAAAAAAAACATCAATTTAACGAATGCACACACCAACAACTTTATAATTGTTCCAAAGTCAAAATAGTAAAAAAAAAAACGAGTGGATCGATAGCTTAACATGGACAACTTGTTACCACTGTTGTAGCTTAACTGCACAGGAATAATCTGTGTCTACTCCTTTCATCTTTTGACCTCAGTTCAGTTAAAGTTATCACAAACATCATAGGAATTCGTTTCAGATGAAACTAAGCTGAAACTGTTAATTCAGCAAAAACATTATGGCAAATTAAACACACTTATGGAATATCTTTTGTTAATTCAACTACTAAGAAACATCAAAACAATGTTTTTACCATGAAACAAATGCATAGAGTGACAATATTACTTTGTTGCACTATAGGCTAAACCTTCAGTTTTATTCTAAAATAAAACTGTAGGTTTGAGTTTGTACTCGAATTTTAAAAGGTTGATTAATGGTAGAGTAACTTCATACTCAATTCAGTTACTCTAGTATTTGGGGAAAAAGAGAAAACAACCTGTTTCGAAAAGCCCTTTTTTGAAGAATTAGCAACTGCACGGCATTGGGGACGAATTTAGCATGTACGTTATGACGAATTAGCAAAACTGCATGATAATGACGAATTAACACCTTCCCCGTTTTGAACAGTCGGCACGGTAGGACCACCGGGTCAGGCACTGTTGTAAAAATGCTTCTCGAATGTACCGCAGCGTGAAAAAGACGAATAGGAAGATCTCATGGGTGGGGGCATGAGCATTGCGCAAAACAGTGTAAAATGACGAATAAAGAACAACATTTTGGAAGTTAAGGAAAAAGGAAGCCTCTGCCTCCGGGGTTTTGTCATTTTTTAAAACCTGCTTCTAAATTAGTGTATTTATTTTTGCGGGATTTATTTTATAAATGTTGCTGGTGGAGCATCGATTCCCTGCATTTTGTCATTTTTACCCTACTTCTAAACGAGCAACTACCTAGTAGCATCCGGTATTCTGTACAGTTGTGCGACTATCTACGGTGAGGCACGTACCTCTACCACTCATTGCAACAGCTATCTTTATTAATACAAAAGCAGTAACCATCAGAATTGTACGTTAAAAATGAGTTAGCTTATAAGCTTATTTTAGATTTTAGGCGTATTTGTCAACTTTTAGGCCTAATTCTTACCCGCAGCTTTTTATTTCGAAGTAGTAGCTAACGGAAATTTGAATTGTATAGTAAACCTTATTCGTTTTTGCAACGGGGTGCGGGCGCACTGTTGAAGACTAAAATGAGCATATTTTGCGTTTTTTTAATGGTGGTGTTGCCGGGGGGGGGGGGGAATTCCCTATGTGTCATTTTTATGGAGGTGCGTCGATTTCCCTATGGTAGTGCATCTTTTTCAATTGAGTAATTTATAGTTTAGTTGACAGCAAAGACAGCATTGGCCACCTACACCGAGTTTTTTCTTTACATTGGAGAAAAATCCAATGCCTTCGGTTCTTCGACCAACGAGCTTTTTTTTCATATCGGCGGAAAATATTATTTTTCCCTCGTTTATTTTGCAGGTTGGCTTATTTGCCTAAAAATGAGCAAGTTTTTACATTTTGTTAAACTGTGGGATTAGAGGGGGGGGGGGTGGAAGGGGGAGTAGGAATCTGATCAATCTCATAATCTTCATTTTAATCTTCTTATCTACAGCGCCACGTGCTTTCAATGTTAGTAACCTGATTTTGCAAGTAAAAAGGTATGCTGAATGCCCAGCACAGCCCTGTACATGCTGTGTAGCTGACACGGCTGCGTTTGTGGGAAAGCTTTGTAACAAGGTTAATAGACATGTTGCATTCGGCAACATGTCTCTTTATAGACAACAGAAGTGACAAGATATTCTTGATGCAACTGAAGAGGCCCTAGCGATCATTAAGTACAGCAAATGCCTACCTCAATAATGGCTGAAGTCACTCTGGAACACTCCTGTATAAACACTTCTATACAACGGCTGAAAATTGGGTTTTTTTGTGACTAAATAATTAAATAATACGTGACAAAAACGTGAAAAATTGATTGTTACGTCATGTTACAATTGAAGACGTGCACTAAAATTACGAAATTAATGGTTTTATTATCGGTAAAAAAGGATCGATGCGTACACGAGCAGCAAGCAGTTGCGTGTGCTCATGACCTTGAGTTGATCCTCACTATAACGAACTCCTCTCTATAAGGAATGTTTTAGCTGTAAATCTATTGCACTATACTCCCGGCTAAGAGTACAGTAGAGTTCCAGAGAGGTACAATACTGTCATAGTGCGGATTACTGGTCTTACAGTAGATATTTTAACATTAGCATAATTTAAAAATTCAATTTAAAAAATATTCACCCTTTACCTGTTTTAGAGCTATCAGTTCTTAAAATAACCAAGTACTACTTACCTTTAAGGTACGTAACTGCGGACATCTGTTCCCTTTGAAAATTTTGCAGCAATGGTTGTTCGTGGCAAACCATCACTTTATAAACCAGAGACAGGCTTGTGCAAGTTTTGAAACCAAAAATATCTTGTGGAAATTATCTCATTTGCATGAACGTTTTCTATTCAAATGAGCGCTCGAAAGAAAAAAAAATTTAATTTGCATAAACGTCAACCAAGATTGCCAATCAACCAGAAAATAAAATCTATTTTTAGACCAACTTTCTCAGAATTTGAGTTCAGGTTATTTAACCAGGACTTGGCCAAGTGATTTCTCAGAAACTTCAGAGTTCAGAAAAGTTTGAAAAACCTTTGAGATTTTCCAGCCAGGATGTAGCTTCTGAATGGCTAACTTATTTTTAAGATTTTGGTTTGTTTGAAGCCACACATT
>JAHWFP010113871.1:122381-180851 GCA_023313725.1 Lithobius niger
TAAGTATAAATAAGTAAAAATTAAGTAATGAAGTAAAAATTTAATATAAAGTAAATTAATATTGATTTTACACAACTTACCACATTACTTTTTTTTGGGGGGGGGAGGGAAGGGAAGGGCTAAGTTCCAACCCTAGACACAGTGCAGTGGTCCAGGTTGTCACTGCACCAGATATTACAGAGATGATTGATTAAATCTGATTAAATGAAGGACTTTTTTTGGGGGGGGCACTAATTAGGAACCTTTTTAGGTTCTTTAATTAGGGAGTTTAGGGACATTTTGGAGATTTTAATTAGGGACCTTTTAGCGTTTCATTAGGGACCTCTTTGCAAACTTTAATTAGGGAATTTTTAGGGTGTTTAATTAGGGACCTTTGTGGGCTTTAATTAGGGACCATTTTAGAGGTTTAATTATCCAGCTAAAAAAATTCTGTAGAAAAACTGCAGATGAAATCTGCAGAAAAACTTCAGAAATAATCTGCAGTTATTTGGCCACTTTCTGCAGATTTGAAACTGCAGTTTTTCTGCAGATTTGAACCTGCAGTTTTTCTGCAGAAGAAGAACTAGAGCAAAAAAAATATCATTTTCGAAACCTTAGTAGTCATTTCAGCTGCCACTTTGGTATCGGCGAAATTTAGAGCCATTATTTATTATTGTAACTTACCAAGGTCCAATTTATGCATCATATCACATATTTTATATTATACTCTTAGGCTACTTACAAGTGTGATAGTTGTAATTCAGCTTTATATGCCTAGCCAATCACTAAGCATAATCTTTATGGGCCCAGGTTTTGTATTTTGTGGATATCCGCTAAAGTAATGCAACTGTTGACGTGCTTTTAAACAATCAATTGGAATAATTAGTTCTGCACACGTACAGCCCTCCTTTGTCCCACCGAAACACGTCCACAATTTAATAAGTGAAACAATATAACATTTTTTGCAATATCTGCAGAAAATGTACTGATTTTACCGTCATCTTGCTGAGCGTGAATAAACTGCAGAAATTCTGCAGATTTCATCTTCAGCTTTTCAGCCAATCAACATACTTTGAAAAAGTTATAAATTCCATAGTTCTAACTGCTTTTTCAAAACACAAGTACCTGTAGTTAAAAGTTAACCCTTTAAGAACGACAGTCAGCCTGAATTTGGTTATACACGAGGACTAGGAAAAACACCAAAAAAAAGCTCTTGAGTGGCTTATATAAATAAATCGTTTCACACCCTGGAAATGGAGGAAAGAAGTTTGCGTCCTTTTTTTAGAGGCTTTTATATCCCATTGTTAGTTTTAGTAGCAGTTGTACAATAAAAATGTAAAAAAAAAGGTAAAGTTGTGTTGTTTTTTTTTTTAGAATTTGAAAACTGTTACAGACAACTTTAAAAAAATGAATTAAGTCTGGGCATGGCGTGTGCTGTCACCATGTCTACTTAAAATATTTTTGACTTGCACCAAAGAAATCACCATCAACAATAATAATTACCATAAAAAGTGATAATAATGATTCCCTACCAAAACAGGGCAGTCATTTGTTATCATTTATCAATTGTTGTGACTGTTGAACATCGTGAAGCACCACTCACGTTTTCGTAATTTGTATACGGTTTGGTTGCCCGGCAGTTATCGAGGTTCCGGGCCAAAACGTGGCCAAAACTTAACGGAGGATTTCTTTCGTAGTAGGCAAACTGTCCTATAAAACTTCGTTTGCTGTCAACCACAAGGTATTGTAATCGTAAAACATTGCTTCAGCAACTGTTAAAATACGTTTACCTAAGAAGCTTTAGAAATTTGTTAGGGAAAAGTTGCATTACACGATCGTTACTCTCCGTATTTAGCACTGTGCTGTTAAGCCTATTTTTCCGACGTCAAAATCGTAATAACTAATTAAAGCTGAAATGCGTGGAAAACTACTTCCTTTTGACCCCTTAATATGGTCAGCATGACAGTGGGACGTAAATTTCTTCACCCATATCCATAAAAATCCAAGCCTCCGAATCCAAAATAACCTAAACCCTTGTATGGAAATTTTCACGTTTACAAGTTTTCAAACTTTCCATCACGGACGCATTTACGGGTGCACCTGTTCTGGAGAGAATGGACGCGTCCTTAAAGGGTTAATAAACGTGATAACTTGTATAACCTAACACATTTTATATTATGGAGTGTTGTTGCATACATTTTCGTAAAATTTGAAAGTAAGCCACGCTTCTTTTCTGGCAAGCTCTAAGACTGAACAATAACTGCAGAAATTCTGCAGATTTTATCTTCACTTGCTGAGAATGAACAAAAAACTGCAGAAATTATGCAGATTTTTTCTTCACTAGTTGAGAACTGCAGAAATTCTTAAGATTTTATCTCCGATTTCTAAAAGTGAACAACAAACTGCAGAAAATTTGCAGATTTTGTCTTCAATTGCTGAGAGGTGAACAAGAAACTGCAGAAAATCTGCAGATTTCATCTTCAGTTGCTGATAGTGAACAACAAACTGCAGAAAATCTACAGATTTTATCTTCACTTTGCTGAGACTGAACAACAGTCTGCAGAAATTCTGCAGAATTCTGCAGTTTTTCTGCAGATCCCTACATTTTCTGCAGTTTTTCTGCAGAATATTTTTAGCTGGGTAGGTACCTTTTTAGGGGGTTAATTAGGATCCTTTTTAGAGTCAGGGTACTTTTTAGGGTCAAGTTATTATTTTTCAAAGTAAACAAGAATTTGAAGTTTAGGCAAAGTTTACTTTTAACTGTTTTAAAAATTAGACTTTTTTTACACTTTTCGCTCATTTTTGATAAAAAAAAAAGCAACAAATGTTTGCAGTTTTTAGTATTTTTCAAAATAAAAGTTTCAATTTTTTATGCGCACAAATAATGGATTTTAGGAGCAGTAGTTTTTATTTCCTTTGTATGTACGTATCCAACAATAGGATACTGCAGCCAATCTCAACAGGCCATAGTGTCGTGGTGACTGGAAACGCAATATATTTTGTTACTATGGACACAGAGCTTTTCCCGTACGAGTGACTATGGTGGGGTATTCGTCCGGCTGTCCATCTGGCTCTGGGAAAATACCGTTAATCAGAACGTTGGCATTTTCGTGTTACCTTCGATTTTATGCCTGAAAGTTACGTAAGTACTTTAACTTCGACTGAGCATAGAGAGTTGGTTGCAGTTGAATATTGTAGTTTACGTAGTGTATGAAAGAAGTTAAAATCATTGCAAAATGGTTTCTGTTAATTGAATTTTGATGCTTAACTTAAGGAAAAAACTGTTTCTTGTTTTAGTCAACTCAAGCTTAAATTTTGATAAACTATTCTTTTCTCGCAAGAACTTATGATTTGTCTTTTGTGCATTTTTGATAAAATTTCGACCATTTCATTTCTATCCATATAGTGCCCGGCTAAAGTAAATTTGTACAAAAGTCTCAGTCTTTTATTCAAATCATTAGGATTATTGTAATATTTATAATTGACTCTGTTCCCCACTTTTTTAACCATGCCTGTCCCTTGTGTCTTGAGGGCATCCCATATAGAAGCGATAACAGTCCTGCACTTGACGCTCCGATTAGATTTTGGTTTATAAATATTAGGGTCATTGTTGAGATATACAGCATTAGTATTTTTTAACATGGCCGCGTAAGCTGCTTTAACTTCCGGCACGATGGAAGTTTCTTTTAATTCTTTGTATACTAGCAAATTCCGCAAACCGCGCCTTCCTACGTATTGTTGGTTTTCGACAACAGTGTCATTTTCAAAAAGTGTCACCACTTTATTACCAAAGGTCACCTTTTTATTATTATATTGTAGCCCGAATACTAGGTCAGTGTCTTTGGGATTTTCGAAAAATAATAAGTAGCTGTGAGTTTAGGACCAGTGAAAACAAAACTCAGGTTCGGAATGGGAAATAAAAAAAAATGGTTCAACTCGTAAACGAACTTCACAAACTAACGCGGAAAAATTTTCCGAGACAGAAAGTGATTGCACTGGGCCTGAACGATCTATAGCAGGCTGACTTGGTGGAAATTATACCGTATGCTAAACTAAATAAAGGGTTTAACGTCCTACTAACTTGCATTAACGTCATGTCCAAGTTTGCTTGGGCCATTCCCCTTAAATCTAAAACCTGTATAGATGTTACCGAAGCTTTTCAGAAGATACTGTCAGGAGTAACCGCCCCTAAAAATTTACAAGTCGATTTAGGTAGTGAGTTCTACAATAGAGACTTCAAAGTGCTACTTAGGCGCTATAACATCAACATGTACTCTACGTACTCTGAGAAGAAAGCGAGCCTGGTAGAACTTTTCAACAGAACGCTGAAAACTCGAATGTGAAAAAGATTCACCAGGCAGGGAAATTACAAGTGGATACACATTATCGACAATTTGTTTTCGCATTACAATAACACGGTACATTCCACCATAAAACTGAAACCTAGGGAAGTAACCAGATGTCACGAACCATTGCTGAGACTAACTAGTCCTAAACGACTGCTAAAGAAACCCAAATTTGCCGTAGGAAATAAAGTCAGGATATCTAAAGGTTAAACAAATTTTCGATAAAGGGTATTTTAGAAATTTTACTAACAAAGTATTCACGATCCGTAAAGTTCAAAAAAACACAACTAGTTACGTATCTTTTAAAGGATGAGTTGGGTGAATCGTTGTTCGGAGCTTTCTATGAACAGGAAATTCAAAAAACCCTAGTTCCAGATTTATTTCTAGTAGAGCAGGTGTTACGTAAAAAGAAAGGAAAAGATGGGAAAATGCTTAATTTCATTAAATGGAAAGGCTACGATTCCAAATACAAGAGCTGGATGGATAACATAGATAGTTTAAGCTGAATACAAGCGCCCATAAGAGTACTGACTGCATCGTCGCATACTCATCTCTTGTCATTGTAAGGACTGAAAGCAAACTTATTGATAATGGCGAAACGAATACGGTTTCAGCAAGCGAAATAGCAGAATCGTCTGCTTGATATTAAACTTATTGATGGTGACAGTTTTCAGTTCGTGACCCTCCGAATGAATGTAAGACCGTAGAGTTCTTACAATGCTATTATTAAACTGCACATTCATGTACGTTTTGTGCACGACTTGTTCCGTTTTTTTAATGCCTTTGCAAGCCATTTTGTTCTTTCCATCCGATTGTAAAATGGTGTAGAGCTTAGACTTAAAAACCTACAAACTCAGAAATTGGGCAACTCGCGCTCTCGTCTTTCATCTTTCCGAATACTTTTTTGTTGATGTCGGAGTGTTGAAAATGAAGTATGGGGTAGTCTGATGTGTCGAACAACGACGCATCTTCTTCCATATCTTTGTAAACATTGTCCGTTTCTATCTCGTAACACAGACTATCTGTATCCATGACTAGGAGTTTACATCTCTCCTGTCCGTACTTTTTCATCTTATGGTCATAGTGAAACTGGTAGACTAGTAACTTGGACAGTTCCAAGAAGCTAAACCAAACCATGATTGGTTTGTCCAAGATGATGTTTGTGGGAGTCTTTGTAAAAATTACCAAATCCTCGTTTAGAGACGTGAAACTTGTGGTGCGGGGGTGAGATGCGTACTTGACGGCTTTCTCTTTTGTTATTGTTCTCTTATGTCTATTTTCAGTCGTCTTACCGAAAATGCTGTTATTCATCAGTTTGTAGAGGTTTTTGTCAAAATCATTAGTAGCTGCTTGCCGTTTCTCGTTATTAAACTCGATGTAAGATTTCAGCCATGGCACTTGCTTAAAGCTAATTGCTTTGTGCACCTTCTTGAGGACCATGCCGAGAGAAAGGTAGCATTTCAAATTTCTATAGTGCACCATGTACTTTGTCTTTGAGAAAAGGTTAGTGGTTAGCTTTAGGCCTTTGCTATACGTTAACCGCAAGTCCTCGATTGCCTTACGATTGAAAGGAGAAAGTACATAATTTGTGATTTTTATGTGCTCCGCTGCTAATGGGAAATCATTGTGAGACGCATGAAGCATCTCCGGGTATTCCAAGTCCACTTCTAAATTCAACCCCATATCAATCTAGTCTCCGTAATTATCGGATTTATATCCTCGAGTCGGTCTTCCGGCACCCATTCGTACTCTCCTGTCCGTAGAGACTCGCACATTACACAACCGTACAAGTTGTTGAAGTCCAAAAATATAATGTAAGAATTCTTTTTATCAGGATAAAAGGTAGATGGTATATACGGGTTGTTGGCTTTAGCGTATCTTCTAGCTATAAATGATACACCGCTTCTCTTACTTTCGTAAACCCATTATACTTTGCTTTGGGTGGGGTAAATGCACTGTGTTTGCAAAGATGGCACACCGCAGCTGTTTTGTAGAGCAACCACTGTTCCTTGGTTAAACGTTTCATCCTTTGCTTGTAGGAATCCATGTAAGCCACGATTTTTTTCTGCTCCTCTATTATAGATTCGAAGAAAACCTTCACGCAGTCTACTCCTCCGTACAACCTTTTGGAAAATATTCCGCCTAGATGGTCCACAATCACACAGGCAAAACTGCAAGCTTGGTGTATCTGATTAACTCTGGTGTATGTGCGGTGCGTGAACTCCGTTTTAATCGGAGCGTTAGGCTACAACAAAGTTTAAATGCCCGAAACTACACGACCACAATTGATTATTAGTAAATACACTTGGTTATAAAATATTAGGATATTGAACAACTCGAAATATCAAAGGTTAAACAATTTATTATAAATAGATTATAAAATATTGTACAATAATACACACTAATAAATTATTACGTAAAACATTTAAAATATTCTGAACTAATCATGATCCTCATTTTCTTGAAACTCGGTTTGGTACACAAAACGGAATATTTCACTGGTCCACCAGCTAACCACAAATAACACTTGCAAACGATATAATGAAGGTGAGACGTCACGCTACGGATTATCTTCACACAAAACTCTTTTCCTGGGTAGGCCGTTTAATCGCAGAATTGCTGCTCATGTATAAAATACGGACGGGGCTTTCCTTCCTCACTCTCACTTAGCGACGGGAAAATCCACTAAGAAAAATGCAACTCAAGAAACATAACATTAATAGGCTACTCTGGCGATTGCCCAAACATTAGTGTATTCTAAGGCATCTATTAAATGAACTGACATTACGCACCTTTGACCAGATTTCCAGTGAAAATCACAACGGCGATAACTACGGACTGAGTGCGCCAAATTACGCATGCAAATTGGCTTTTCAAACATCAGATGGACAAATTCATTAATTCTCGGGCAACCGGCATATAAGTTTAAAATTACGCAGACATCAAACATTCAAACGGTAACTGAAGGAAACAAGGTTCAGACATTAATAAACCTAAAAGTTAAAACTTGAAAGTACAATATGAGTGTTGACGTTTCTTCCATTATACGGACAGTCTTTGTTGATAGGCAGGCGGTTAACACACCGGCGACACAAACGGAGAGAATAACGTCACTTGTACTCAGGAACATTGCCTGCAAGTCAGACAGACCAGTCCACTCCACCATAGACGTCACATGGCATTGCTCAAGATCACATGTTACCTCCTCTTTTAAAGGAGACATGCTGCCTCGTTTTTTAAATAAAATTTACATACCTAACTTATAAAACAAATAACAAATACAATATTAATTACTACACTTAAACCTAAGAAACGATGTTCTCGACAATATTATCGTTTCCCATAAATAAACCTGGTAATTTGAAACTTAAATTATAAAAATAACTAAATTTCAAAAATGGCAGGAAGGGGTGCCCTCCCAGTGCACCAGTTCCAGGTGGGAAGCGCTCAAACCATACCTAAGGTCCACCGAGATATCGCCCCACATATGTATCGTTTCCATCACAACTGGAGACTGTATGGAGCGCCGCTTTAAAGTCCACATAGGCTATGTACAACCTTTTAAGTTCGTTCTTGAAATTCTTAAACTGGATAACGTCATTGTCGTTCAGCGACATCTTTTGAAATGGAACTCCCTTGCAAGAAGGAAGGTGGTTGTTTTCATACCTGAAACGAGTTTGAAAACCATGAAGGCAATGCCTGCAAAAATACTTCAAGCGCTTTTGGGGGTTGAAACACGTGATGAATTTGTTGAAGTCTTTTATCGTCACATAGTTAGAAGCAAGTTGACGTGATATTTATTTTCAACTAAGGAACTCACACGATAAATGCAAGGTTAATCTTCCTCGAAACCAAAAACAGATACCGAAATGCTGTTGGCTTTTTTTAACGCCGCTATTTTGGATAATGGAACAGGGTATTTATTGAACATGCCAACAACTAACTCGAGTGCATGAGAGATGTAATGTTTAGTATCCCAGTCGTGTTGCGAAGATGGGACAGCTAGCCAACACGGACCACACAAAACATCTATCATCCTCACTACGCACGTTGACCAGTATATCGGTGCCTATTTTCAGATTGTCGGGAAGTGGCAAGATTCCCACACATAGTTTGGTGGAGACGCATTGTTTGACAACCCATCCACTTCCTTCTACGGCAAACTGTCCAATACTATCCAGAATCTTGTTTGACATTTCGGAGAGAACCTCCTTGCTTCCCACTCTGGTCAGGTTGGAATTAAAATAAGCTTTAATAATTTCCGGATTATCCGTCGCTTTTTCGAAGAGAATGCATAATCCGATTTGAGCTTTTACGTTTACCATAAGATGTTGACATTGCTCTAAAATATTCCAATATTTGTCCTCGTACAGTTTCAACAAAATCATGGGTTCGTAGTGCATTTCATCCGACGTAAAATCCTGCTTGAAAGTCAAGATGCAATTGTTGAAAGCATTAAGCACGAGATCGAAACATCGAGGTTAAAATTTGCAGGCATTCGAGAAACTATTCCTTTCCTCAACAATGGTTTGAGTTTAGGAAAAGACAATTTCAGTCTCTTTCTCGAAGACTCTCCAATTTCCTTTCCACATTGTTTTACAGCCCCGCCACACTTGTGCCATTTATAAGTGAGACCGTCCGAATAAGTATCACTGCACGATTTGCAGGTTACGTTACATTTTCCTTCGTGACGCCTTTCATGCCTCCGTTTATAACTCTTGTTCGTAAACGTCTTCTCGCAATACTGGCACGGGAAAATTTCAATGTCCAACATTGGAAGATCGTGATTTTTTCTTCTTCGTCGATCATCGTTGGTCTTTTTTTTTTATCTTTCGAAGTCAAAACCGTCTCTTCATTCATTGGAAGAGACAAATGGAAAATTCTTATATGAAGCGTAGCTCGTTCCAAATCGGGAAAATACTTTCAACAGGCTTCACAGTAATGTATACCGCCAAACTTGATTTTTCCATCGCATCGGTCGTAGTGCACCAAGAATTCATCGTAGGAAGAAACGAGTCCTCCTCAATCGAGACAAGTAAATTTTACCACGTAAGGCTTTTCTGGAAATGATTTACTACTTTCTCCCGCGATAAAAACTCAACCTTGCATTTCTTGCACTGGAACCTCGAAACCACATCATACTTTGCCGCAATGGGAGATATAAAGATCTACGGAATTGTCTGTGCCTTTTGTACCCACCGCTCGTCCCAGGGATTTGTATCCCCATGCGCTGCAAAAACGTAACACCCCCATGAAAAAGATACAGGTGAAAAATTAAAAAAATAGTGACACGACTGTAGAAAAAACCTGCAAGCAAAATAGTCAATTAGGAATACGGTTTAAAATGCCGGGGACAGAGGCTTCCTTTTTCCCTATTTTTCAAAATGTTGTTGTTAATTCGTAATTGTGCACGCGATCGAGCATGAACCACCACTCGTGAGATCTTAAATTCGTCTTTTTCACGCTGCGGTACATTCGAGAAGCATTTTTGCAACAGTGCCAGACCCGGTGGTCCTACCGTGCCGACTGTTCAAAACGGGGAAGTGGTTAATTCGTCATTATCGTGCAGTTTTGCTAATTCGTCATAATGTGCATGCTAAATTCGTCCCCATTTGCCATGCAGTTGCTAATTCTTAAAAAAAGGGATTGTTCGAAATGGGTTGTTTTTCTCTTTTTCCCCAACTACTTACTCTCTTCTTCAGACTCAAGTCAATTTTTATGAACAGTTGTAATGACTGTGAAGTCCTAGGTGGGGACACACCTTAGCCCAGCGTGTGCACCAATGGTAATGAAACACACGAACTACCAGAGTGTAGGCTACAGCTGATAAGACAGCGAACTTCCTGTTTACTTCTCTTTACATACAAGGAAGTCATGTGATGCACTTAAGACTATATACAATAATGGAACAGCCTATTAGTAGTTAAAGGGGTATCTTGGAAGGGTTAACATATTGACATGAAATTAATGGCTTCCATTGTGGAGCACACAAGTGACGACTCCACAATGCAGCGAGCGAAAAAAAAAAACAGAAAAAAAGCTATCGGCCGTGAAACACCATTTTTCATGACATGCATAAGGCACGCGCCAATTCCGTACAGTGAGCCGTCACAAACGAGTTTGAGCTTTAATTTCGGATCGTAATGAACCAGAACTTTTGATTTAAGAAATAATTCTTTTACTTTACTCACGGCTCGGTCGCATTCTGCCCCCCAAACCCACTTCACATTTGGGCTAACAAACGTGTTACTGGTGACAGAATATGAGCGAGATTTAGTAGATAGTTTGAGTAATGGTTTACAAAACCCAGAAAGCTCTGTAGCTCTTGAATACATGTTGGGTTAGGGGCGTTTGTGACTGCTTCGATAACCTCAGGGAGTGTATGCAGGCCTTCTGCATTTATCATGTGGCCTAAATATTTTAATTCAGGCCGCGACATTTAGCACTTCTTGATCTTAAGTTTGGCTCCTGCATCTTGTAAAGCCTTTAATAGTTTATTTAACGATTCGTCATGCTCACCCCCTTCCCGCTCACCAGGATGTCATCATAAAACGGGAGACATTTGGGGATTTTACTGGTGACTTGAGTCATTACCCTCTGGAAAATTCCAGGACTGGACGCTAGGCCCAGGGGTACGCGAAGCCATCTAAACAAACCCAGGGGTGTATTTATTGTCAAATTGTATTTATTGTCAAAGCTTCTTGTGACTCTTTGTCGAGTTCAATTTGCAGAAAAGCACCCTTAAGATCGATAAGGGAAAAGTGTCACTGCCTGCTAATTCACTGAATAATTCTGCGGCCGTGGGAACTGGATAGTGGTCGACTTGGAGTCGAGGGTTCACGGTGGTTTTATAATCACCAATCACTCGGATTTGACCATCCGCTTTGTGAACTATGACGATCGGCGTAGACCACTGAGAAGTTTCCACAGGCTCTAGAATTCCAAGGCCAACCAATCTACGAATTTCTTGGTTAACCTTTTCTTTGAGTGCTAACGGAACTGGTCTTACACGACTGTACACAGGCTTGGCATCAGGTTTTAAATGAATTTTGGCTTTATAATTCTAAAACTTACCCATGCCTTCAGAAAATAGCTCCGGGAAACCCTTCACTATTTCGGAAGTGTTAACTGGCGTAATGCTAGTTTTAATTTTCTTAACACTTTTCTTAGGTTTTACTTTCGTTTGTAGGTCGTAAAAAGGATGGAAATTAACTCGAAAAATAGAAAGCCAATCCTTTCCCATTAATGCAGGTTTATATAATTTTGAAACTAAAGCATCCAAATGTTCGATTTGACCTTGAACTTCAACCTACAGACTTACAGTGTAAATCGTGTTCTCAATTCCGTCAGTGTACGAGTGTATCGAGTACGGACTGAGTTTTAAAGGACAGTCCTCAAAATATTTTTGATGCCACTCAATAGGGATAATGGATGCATCTGCCCCAGAATCAAGTTCCATTTCTAACTTGACACCATTTAGGCAGACTGGCATTTTCCATTTATGGATTTTCATAGAATTAACTACTACTATTATTTTGATAGTTTGTAGGGGAATTGAAATCTGGTCTGCAGCCTGACTCAGTCCAAGAGTATTATTTTTCAGTACAAGATAGTCGTTGTCTGAATCGTTATCAGACCCGGAAGCAGACTCTGAATTTTAGGCTTCAACATCCTGGCCTTCTTCACTATCACTTTCGCTATCGCGTTCGAGTTTGTTGACGTGTTTTTTATAGCTGTACTTTTGTTTTGTGTTCGGCCTAGCCTTAAAATTTGTGCTAGAGCTTGCTTTAGGGTGGTCGAGTGATTTTAAAGTTCTATTCGAATGACTAGCTTTTCGGCACACGGATTTTAAATGGCCGACAGTGTCGCATCGGCCACATGTATAGTCTTGATATTTTCACGTGGCCGTTTTTGCCGCAACTAGCAAACGAAATCCTTAGTGTATTTAGGCCTACTTGATGTTTTGCTCGATTTTTTAGCTACGTAGTTAACAGCGCTAGAATGGCTTCTCAAAACGCTTTGGTCTGTTTCAGCAGATTCTAAGGATAAAACTAAGGATGCTGTAGCCTTTAAATCCAGAGTCTGCTTCAATAACTCGCGTTGAATGACTTCTGATTGGATCCCTCAATTAGGCGATCCCGAATCATTTCGCTGGTAATATCTTTAATTTTAGCGAAGTCACAATACTTCGTCATTAGCTTTAATGCAGCTAAATATTCCCCGATACTCTCATCTGATTTTTGCGATCTTCTAAAGAATTTAACACGTTCAGATACCACGGAGGGCACTGGCTCAATGTCATCTAAAACTTTTTTAACGAGCTCATCAAATGTTAATGAGTCGGGCAAATCAGGTGAGAGGATATAAAGAATTCTATCAAACATTTTCTGGCCTACAGATGTCATTAGAAAATTAACTTCCTTGGCTGCTGGTATTTCTTTAGCTAAAAAAAAGTAACGAATTCGGCTGGAATATTTTTCCCATGTGTCAGACTCGCAATCGCATTCCGAAAATAAACCAGCGGTTTTAGACAAACCCATGTTGACGTCGTCTTCACTATCACTAGATTCAAAATTTAGATTTAAATTAAAACTAGTTTCATTAACGCTTGCGTTCACTACTGAATTATTTTCAGTTTCACTTCCACTGCTAATTTTAGCAGTTACAGGTGGTGTGCTACCGACACCTGTCTTTGGCATAAGCCGACAAAATTAAATTCAATTAAATTTAATTACAATCCTGTTTAACATGCAAGGATTAAACTGGAGCACTCAAGACTACCGGTCACTTATTTAAATATAGAAATAAATCAAGCTAGACTGTAGCCTACCTAGATGTATAAATTAACTGCCTACAAGTTAAATTTAAAGGGACTAAGCTTTGAAAAAATGTGTTACGTTCACCATATTGCAACGTTTTACAAAACAACACTTCTGGCCTAAGCCTCAGCACAGACCAGATTTCACTAAGTTTGAGCATAAACCTACGGTGTTAAATTTTACACCGGTACACACTAGCCTGAATATGGGCAATGGCACAATCGAATTTACAAGGGGTAATTTAGCAGCGCATTTTTCGAACCTTCAGGTTTATAATACTGCCTGTGCGGACACGTCAGTGCGTCGCTCTAGAACACTGCCAAGGTTAAAGTAACCATAATAAATCCAATTGCCCACTTCGGTTCTAGTTGTTAAGGTACTAAATTTTACTATTATCATTTCGTACCACACAGCACTACCACGACAAAATACCACTGTTTGAAAAAGTTTAAACTCTGATAGGAATTCAGAGCACTCATTTTTATTGCCAAAATGAAAAAAATTGCAACTTACCACAAATATAGAGCAAAGATGTGGTTGAAGACCTATCAGTTTAAGCTTAAGTTTTTAAAGATTACCAAAGGTACCGGACTCGTCGCCATCTGTGATGTCCTAGGCAGGGACACACCCTAGCCCAGCGTGGGCACCAATGGTAATTAAACACACAGACTACCAGAGTTTAGGCTACAGATGATAAGCCAGCAAACTTCCTGTTTACTTCTCTTTATATACAGGGAAGTCATGTGATGCACTTAAGACTATATACAATTATGGAACAGCCTATTAGTAGTTAAAGGGGTATCTTGGTAGGGTTGACATATTGACATGAAATTGATGGCTGCCATTGTGGAGCACACAAGTGACGACTCCACAATGACAAACTAAATGAAACGAATAACAGTCAAGTGTTGAATACTAGTTCACGTTGCATGTTTATGACAGGCAAGCTAGCGATTCTTCATAACAGAAAATTGCCTTTTGCTATGGAAACCTTCGCTTGGTATTCCTTGCACTTATAAACTTATTCGCACAATACGTTGAAAAGCCTCAGAAGCAGTTGTCAAACAAGTCCCTAAAGTGTAATAACTATTACTTAAATTAACGAATTAGGTCATTTGTACAAAATATGTTGAATTCTACGAAATATCTCTTCTAATTCTTACATTCTCCTTAATATATCGAGTAGAAAGATATTTCCATGACATTGACTGTTGTCTCGTTCTTATCAATGATAAACAGTTGAAGTTAGAGTTATGCAGCAACTGATATATTAAATGTATCTAAAATACCTCTGTTCTATTTCACAACTTACCTGTCTAGCCTCTTTGTCGTTCTGTCCAACACTGAAGCGTGTCTATTGATTCAGCACATTAGTAAGAATAATCAATACACTATTCAGGTGAAGTAGTCCGTGGAACATTTTTACCATTAAAAGTTTAAGCTATCTGATCGAAATAAAATGGATTTCTTTGCTTGCAAAACATGTTGTTGTCAAAACTAGTCACTTGTGCTAATGGAGGGCAAGGATCACGCATTTTTCTTTTATTTTAAACAATATCAATCGCAGAGCAATATTATGAGTTTATAAATTAATTTTGTTTAGTGATCATGCAAATTTTCATACACAAAGACGAAAACGGTTGTTGGTTATTGATATAAGGGTGTAGTTTCCGTATGCTGACTGGTTGCCTTCCTGGTCAATTCGAGCAATAGGTAGACATCCAGGAAGCATTAAAAGCAGGTAATATTTCAAAATGTTATACGCCCATCAGTTCTTGGTTACAAGTTAGTTACTAACGTTTATCACACAACAAGACATGACAGGTGCTGGGGAAGGGACTGCTAATCAATTACTGCATAAAAGCAAAAATAAAACCAGTCATGCAAGGGACAGTGGTACAATTTTGACAGTAGTAGCATATTTCTACACTACTAAGTTATCTACAGTTGTACAGGTGTACACTTGAAAACTAGCATAAATATATTCCAACATAAAGTTAATTATATTAGTGCAGGCCTAATCTCTCATATTGCTGAAACTAAAACTAGGAGGGGCACGAATTTAAATTGTGAGTGTCTTTTACTCCTAAAATCGAAGTCACCTTCTCTTTCTGGTATCGAACAGATATTGTATTTGCTAAGCTTCACAGAAATTTTGAACTCAAGACATTCATTCTTGGAGCTAGCTATAAATACATGAGGATAAGGGGTGGCATCTTGTGGTTAACACAGTAACTAGTAAATCATGAATATTTAGCACACAGTACATCCTCATCACATTTCTTCACCACAATTCGAAAGTGGTAAACTTTAGTTTAGCTGTTAGTCTCCATGTTAGTTTACGCTCACCTGCACAGATTCTAGAAGTATTCCTTCAGTATTAGGATTACTTTTTTTAAAGCAATCTTTCAGAATATTCCTTTTAAGTATTAACGTTTAGCGCTCGACAAGAAGCGACAGTTACTGATAAGGGACTGGTAATCAATGGCTGCATAAAAGCAAATATAAAACCAGTCACACAAGGGGCTGTGGTACAATTTTGACAGTAGTAGCAAATTTCTACTCTACTAAGTCATCTACATTTATTCTTAATTATTTACTATAATTGAAAACTAGCATAAAACTAATCCAACACCAACTTAATTATATTAGTGCAGGCCTAATCGCTCATATTGCTGAATCAGCTAGCTCTAAACCAGGACTGGCATGAATTTAAATTGTGAGCGTCTTTTACTCCTAAAATTGAAGTCATCTTCTCTTTCTGGTATCGAACAGATATTGTATTTGCTAAGCTTCACAGAAATTTTGAACTCACAACATTCATTCTTGGAGCTAGCTATAAATACAGGAGGATAAGTGGTGGCATCTTGTGGTTAACACAGTAACTAGTACCTCATGAATACCTAACACACCGTACATGCTCATCACATTTCTTCACCACATTTTGAACACGGTAAACTTTAGTTTAAATTATCTCTGTTTCCTTGTTAGTTTATGCCACCTTCAGAGATTCTAGTAGTATTCCTTCAGTAGTAGGATTACTTTTTTGAGTTTTGCTACCATTCATAAAATTGCTGTTTTTGTTACAGAGAACATTTCATTAACAAAACTTCCTTAAGTTGGAGATACAACTGGCTATTCAAAAACTCACCAGTTTCGTTGAATGAATCCTCACTCGATTTCTCCTGCAGTACTGGATCGCATCAAATGCTAATTATCCAGTCCATTGGCTACAGCAGAAACTATACTCGTGTTACAGCAAGTGGTAGATCGGCATTCTAGAGTCAAGATTGAAACTGGTTTGAGTGCCAATGCCAGTGCATGATTTTTATTTTGCATACAGCGTAGGAACATGTAACATTGGCATAATTCCTTGCCTAAACAGGTTGCTATAAAAAAAGAGCTTAGTATTATTTTGATAACCTAGGCTTTGCACAATTATTTCACCTTTCTGGAAGAGTCTCCTAAATCTAGATGTAAGCAATTCATACCTGTCTTTAAAACATCAACCTTTCATCAATTTGGATGGCAGCATATATTCAATGGACAGTTGCCTGTTATGTTTAGTTCATAAATAAGCACAGAATAGAGACCACAATTTGACCAAATGCAGCTAGTGTGTAATGACTGGATGGGAAGTGTATTGTGTACGCATCCCACAGAGCTAAGGACTTTACCCGTCAAATCTGTCATTGCATTGTGTGAGTAGTTTATTGTTTCCTTGTCCCATCGAACCAGGAATTTACTAATCGAAGCTGGCTTTTCTATTGACCTTACATACCATACTATGTATGATTTAGTTCTACATATTGGTCAGAATCCCAGGAATGTCATCGCTAATCATCCAACACTGTTGACAATAAGTCTTGTGACTGGAAATCAATTACCAACCATTGGAAAAGGTTAATAAAAACTGAATTCCAGTTTGTAATATTTTTTTGTTGTTGATATCCATATGAAGATTTGTTACTTCTGTAAAAATAATACTGAAGACCGTATAGCTAATTTTCCCATTTTGTCATCTATTCATCATGTCAAAATCAATTATCAATTTTTTTTACCATTTCATCATTCTTATAGTTAATAGAGATCTGAAACAAAACCTGGCGACAAGGTTGAATGAACCTGCCAATTTTCAGCCAATAAAAGTAGTAACATCAGTAGATGCAAAGTACTAGGACGACGGCCTGTGCTCAAAAAAACATTGTACTCTATTGTTATCGAAGCCAGGGCTACCCAAACAGACCTACTACAATACTAGGTCTGCCTTCATCGAAGCCAGGGCTCCACAAACAGACCTACTACAATACTGGGTCTGCCTTCAACGAGACCTACGAAAACCTTTTCGAAGTAGACGATACCTGCATAGGGGCTGTGTTCATCATGAATGAAAAATTTTAATTTTTTTTACCGGTCGTTGGTACTGCCACGTGGAGGCAGTCCGAACGGAGAAATGTTTATTCTGCTTTGATTCTCCCTTTGCTAGATTTATTTTTCCTTTAAAAAATTTTCATTAATGCTAAAAAAGGAGTGAAACTGCTATAAAACTGGTAATGTATATTTCGTCGGCTATAAAAATAAAATTTTGAAAATTAAAAAAAACAAACATATGATCTGTAAACGCTCAGATCATGAAACGATACATAGACTGACTACTGAAGGATGCTCTTTATACGAATATCGGCTAGTAAATGAAATAACGACAATCTGTTCACAATGAAATTTCTGACTCGAGTCAATTGAAGCGTGACATCAAAGCCGTTATTGCATGCGAGATAATGAGGAAAGGCATTTATGGTGCAAAAGTTAAATGAAGCATGGAATAAATTGCTAACAGGCTAAGTTGCGTTTTCCCTATCATTGTCGTGTTTCCTGCGTGATGTGTGCCTGCAGTATTGCATTGACTTCAAAGGATGTCCTGTTTCTATGGTATCGACATCAACTTGTAGTACATTGATCCATTTTTACGCTGACTGTCTAATCGGTAAGTACTGGTGAGTAAATACTCTTAAGCTATGATGTGATTAACATTATCGAGAGCTCGCAAACCATTTAATGCTGCTCGTTCTCATTGACTCGACTAGACCACGTTATACAAAATCGCCGCCGTCTATACAGTAAAATGTTCACCATTACCAAGTTTGTCTGCGATTATTTATTCATCTGCGGTAATTGATTTATCTGCGATTATTTATTCGTCTGCGATTATTGATTTATCATAACCATTAAAAACTTACGGTCGGTCGGTTTGTTTGTTTGTTTATATATACGTCTTCTCCTCCGGAAGTAGGAAGGCTAGAAATGTGAAAAAGGTCTCGAAAGACAGGAAATTACTCCGGATATCGTTTAGGCGTATTTTCGTAGTTCTAGGTAAAAGTGTTCCCCTCGAAAAAACGAAAAAACTCATTTGAACCATTATTGAAACGAATTTTTCGAAGTTGATTGTTAGTTTCGGAATATCACATATTCCTGCTGAGAGGATGGTCCGCAATTGTTGTGCCACGTAGGCGGCGCGTGGTCCACTATTGTTGTCGTGGATTATGGCCTGCAATCCGAATAGCTGTCATTCAAGAATGAGGCACGTGCAGCTCACTCATGGGACAACTGTTGGGAGTTGTATTTTGGGTATTTCACATTCAAACTGCCAATTTGGCCGTAAATTTGAATAAAATTACGTAAAGGTACGAAAAGATTAACTGATAAATATAAATTAGGCAAACTAAATTCCGTAAATTACGTAAATTACGTAATTACGGAAATTACGTAAAGGTACGAAAAGATTAAATGATAAATGTAAATTAAACAAACTATGTAGATGACAGAAAAGGGTGTTAGAAATATTTCTACGTTTGCATTTGCAAAACATCGACAATCGATCAATATGTCATTAGCTGGTGCTCTACTCAACAGTCTAGCATACTTGTGGTAAACACGCATATCGGGGTATGATTTCGTACTGCGTGTAAGCTGACTTGCATTAAAACTTCACGAAACGGTTGCTTAACTCTGTCAGCAAACCTTTGTGTTAATCTTTGTTCAATGACGCATTATTATCTTTTGATGTTTTACAACTACTTCACCATTGGGAATGGGGAGACATAAATTAATGCACAAAAACGCTAAAGCACACAAAGCAGGACGTAAAGTAAACATTCCTAAAATAAGTGAAACAAGAATACCTATACATGAATGGTATAAGAATTTATAGGGGTTTGGTCGTACTAACACGAATTATAGGTGACTTGCGATTCCTGGTGTTCAGCTCTGGTGTTGCTTCTACATCTTACACAGCACAATTTATTTGAATAAAAAAATCTGTTCACGACAGGGATCAGGTTACAAAATTAGTAGCAAGACTTACTATGATATAAACAAAGAAAAATGCAAGAGTAGGCACAAGTTATAGTTTGCTTATGAACTGAAACAATACGAAAAACGCGCACTACAATGTTCATGATGGTTTTTTGGTGTGAAATTCACCGTCAGCAGCATAAATGTTAAAACAAGAAATGTCCTCGAGCGAAGCGTGACGCTGCCGAATGAGCGAGCGTTAGCGAGCGACTCGGCTAGTCTACGATTATTCATTTATCTGCGATTATTGGTTCATTGCACTTACTATTCTGCTAGCTTCGTGATGACAACCTGTCAGCCGAAATGTAGAATTGACGAGCAAATTGCATTCATACTCACTCTCGAGTCACTTTACTCCCTGGTTACTATGACAGCTTACCGGTTATTCAACAGCTTTCTTTTTGCCCCTCTCCCATTACCACTAACTAATTTTGCAGAACGAAACGCAATAAAAGCGATGTTTCCTACTAGCCTAGTCAAATATCGCTCTTATTGCCTTCTTCGAATGCATCATTAGTCAGAATCCCTCGTTGGCCGTTCGTGTATCTACTTATAATGAAATTAGTGGCTAGACTGTTTTGTTGTAACAAAATACACGGATTGCTTACGAGGTATTTGTTTCATGTGTGTGTTTTGTCTATCGTTTTGTTTCTGTGGCAAGGAAAGAATTTAGCAATTCGGCGTTAATGCTAATTATTGCTGGGTCCCGGTGAGCTAATTTCCTAGTACTCATACAGCACAGAATTGTTTCGGTTTTGTGTATAAAATTTAAAAAACCACGCAATTCAATCCATTCTCAAATTTAGTCTTCGATTTGAGAATTGGCGTGCGTGGTTTCCACTTTCCAACGATTCGCCGGCCAGAGACAGAAAGACAGTTTTCCCCCAAAAAAATTCCAAATGTCTCTGGTCGACGTGAAGTGGTTTTTGTTGAAATGACCTTGAAAATATGAACGCACCATCAATGGGCACTTGTAAAACTTTTGTAAGTATAGTAAACAAATACTGATACTAAGTATGAAATATGCAATAGTTTTTATGCAAACACAAAAACACTTTGTTTATTTTTCCCCCACTAATAAAGTTTTTTTTGGAAGCATTTCGGACAAAAATTAATCCACGAAAATTAATTTCTCATATGCTTCGAACCCTGACAAAAACAACACATTACTACGCCAAAGCGATATATTTTAGTGAAACCAGCATGACACATTTTTTGGCCTAAACCTATGAGGGGGGGGGGGGGAAGCAGTGGTCAATAACTTCAGAACCGCACGAGATACAGTTGTGCTGTTTGTGGTGAGGTTCCTCCTTAGTTCAAAAACCTCCAGCCAAGGCAACACAACTTTTGCCAGTGGGATCAAAAGTAGCCAGAAATCTACTAATTTAAAGTAGTAAAATCATATCAAACAATTGTCAGCAACAATTTCTATCACTGAACATAGAGTGCCATCTATTGGTCACAAATGAAATAAAACGAAAAATTAATAAAACGAAAGGCTGAATCACAAGTCTTTACTTGTTTATAATTTTCTCGGCAGGCAATGTTCCCCCATACTGCAGCCAAAATAAAAAGAAAGAAGACATTAATTTTCCGCAGCCAAAAAAAAAAAAAAGAAAACATTAATTTTAGCCAAGTTTCTCATTTTCTCCCAGATATCGGTAGCCATTTTGAATTTTTCAAAATATGGTCAGAATTCCACCAAAATCAATATTCTTCGGAATTTGGACCTCCCCTATCGATCTGTCGTGTCAAAAATTAAAATTTTTCAATTTTTTTCCAATTTGGGTACAGGTGTTAAGCATCGGACTGCAGCAAAGCTCCACAGCCTTACTGTTGTTGAATTTCGTCCAGGGGATTCTTAAGAATTTCAATGATTTCCGGGATGTTTTGGAGGAAAGAGTTCCATTCTGCAAAATTCATTTCGCATTGTGTTATTGGAATCATGTTCCAATCGAAAGTGTAGTACACGAGTCGAGTAGCTCGCCGTTAAATTTTATCCTCAGTCTTTTATTTTCTCCAAGACGCACTGCATGAAACATAGAATCGATAGCTTTAACCAACAACGAATTAAACTGATTTAACAAGACAGCTTTCGTTGATGGACTTAGGAACAACTGAATCACATTTTGAATCTGTTCAGTAGCACCCAAGGCCGCATTTTCATTGTCGCTGCCAAAATGAGCTTTGTTGGCCCTACGTTTCAAAATTTCTTGATTTAAATCGATGTGATGTTTTAACAAGACTTCCCACTCGTGAGAATTCAAATCGTCACTCATATTGGTTACTTGCGGTCTTTAATATTAGAGGTATTAATTTTGTTTTTTGTTTTTTTTATGCTCCTATCCTTCAAATTCGCAATGTACCTCTAATAAATGGTGCCCAGTAGGAATGACTCCTGAATTGGAGACCAAAATCGTGTTCCCAATTTGCAGTTCTATTGGCGTCCTGTCGAAGCTGACCACGGTGGCTGCCTCACCAGCAATTTTATGAATGGTCTTAACCAAATTAGCTCCGACCTGCAAACCCACTTGGAATTGAAAGTTGATTCGTGAGGCAAGGGCTATTACTTTAGTTATCCGACCGAGTTCGAAAACCATGATGTACTGTTGGCCATTTTCTGACAACCATTTAAAATTATCTCTCGTTTCTAAATTCGAACGAAAACAGTAGACGCGCCTGAGAACTCGTAATTCCCTCCTAATCCGATTTACTTGTCTGTCTACGTATTTCTTGGTCGCTGCATCGACGTCACTGGATGGCTGACCCAAATTTACTAATTTCTTGTCAGCCAAACTTAAATTTCCATCGAAATATTTACTCAAACCTATTTCAGATTTCAGGTAACCTAGAGTGACTGCTTCGTTTTGACTGGTGGGAGCCCCCAAATCAACTATTCTGTTTCCAGCTAAACTCAAATTAAACTCAGTTTTGGAGAAACCAAGTGCGTTTTTAACGAATGTGACGGTAGCAGCGTCTGAGTCAGAAATAGGAGGGCCTAGGTTGGTAATTTTCTTCTGCCTGGCATTAAAATCAGTGTGGTCCACTCAAGAAATCTCCATTACGCGATGCCGTTTTGATCCGTTTTGCAGAGCTACCAAATTTATCGACAAAGCTCATATTTTTTTCTTCAAGTTATGGATAATTTGAAAAAAGTTTTCACCCTGGAACAAACGTTGAATTACGTACAAGCAATACTGGCCACACAGTACCTCTCCAGAATCTTGGATACGTCGGTGGTTGGAGAGGAAGTTACCACCGAGATATCTTTTGATCTCTAGAGGAGCTTTTAAACCAAAAGAATCGAAATAAAAACAGCAGCTGGGCCCTCGACTGAAATAACACACCCAGTGGCTTCCTGGAGCTGAGGAGTCTTGGAAATTGACTATGCCACTCTCTCCATTCTGCTGCAGACGTTGAGGAAGGAGGTCTTTGCTGAACGTCCCTCTGTTATTGGTAAAGCCTAATTTTCGGCATATCTGTTTAAATCTACGTTAGTCAGAGCCCTGTTTAATGGGACACGTGGTTGAGATAAAAACCTCGTCCAGGGTTTTGGTTTTTGGTAGTTTTTCTTTTTTGTGAAATTTTTTTAAAAGTTTTTTTAAGTCCGGCTCTCTTCTTTCTATATATGGCGAGTGGCTCCATGGAGGCGTTAAGCTATTTCAATTCTTGCAGCTGCCTGGCGTTATTCCTGGCCGATTTGACGGCTCTGGAGATTCCAGAGGCTGCTCCAGCTAAACCACTGATGGCGCTCAACCCCGCCAGGGCGGGTAGGAGAGGAATTATGCCGCCAGTTTGATTACGAGAAAGTTTCAAGCTCAGTCCTCGACCTGCCTTGCGAGCCTTCAATACTTTACCGTGTTACGCTTTAGTGAGTGGAAGCGTCACGTTCCCTTTCTTTAGCTGAGAATTGGAAAGGCGGAAAGAAGGAACTTTGCTAGCTTTGACATGTTTTAACATTTTTTGCTTTTGATGGGGAGTCAAAGAGACTGCTACGTTTTTGTACATGATTTTTTCCTCTTTATGAAAAAAAAAAACGCATCAAGCATCATACCAAAACCTTGACTTTACTCCTGTCCAATTTCAAATACATTATTCTGTCGCTAATGACCAAAGCTAAAGCTTTCGTGTTTGAAGGGACGGCGGTTCCAAAGCGCATTTTTACTTGCAAATCTATAACTGACGATGACAATCTCTCTGACTGTTTTGAGATGTCGAGGGCAACCAAAGGATAATTCTTCGAGAACGTATTGACTTCATAAGCTGGTCCGGACGATCCTGACCCCAACCCGTAGTACTGCTTCCTAAAATCTACGATCATTTTGATACAAGTTAGAAATGTTACCTTGCGGAAAATTTAAATTTAAATCGAGAAAAGGGTAACGTTCGGAATTGAGCGTTACGTGAACGTCTATATTCTCGTCTTCAGTATTGACGCGGCCCGTTGCCGCTTCCAAAGCTTTCTGAATATGCTCTAACCGTTTCCCGTGATATTTTTCTTGTTTCTTCTGTCCAGCCTCTAGAGCCAACAGTTCTTTGATTTGTCGTTGACGCTGAGCCGATGCCTCGCTTCCCTGTAGCATCTGCATTTTAGTCTGGTCTACTATAGGATCAACTACTGGTTTGAATATCTTTTGCAAATGTTCAGATTCTGTCTGCTTCTCCAGTTTTATATTTTGAAATTTTTGTTTCAGACGCTTTTTTAGAGCCTCGTACTGATCGACCGCTTTCGGGGGTTTGCTTCTCTTATTTTTAGTTTTAGTAGACATGACTTGAACAGATTTATTTCAACTTTTCCTTGGTTTCAACTTTGATTTGGTTGGATTTCTCATTTGCATGTATTTGTTCCAACGGAGGGGCTGATTAAGGTACTGGATTCGTAAAAATGGTTTTTTTTGGCTCACAACATTTTTGTTATGAGACAAGTTTACGCGAGGAAATAACTATGTACAAGAAAATTTGCTTACGTATGTTCAATACACGAGTTCCTGGCACAACAAATGAAAAGCGTACGGTACTTTTATGCTCTCGATCGAACCTCTACGGCACACGCTGCATTTTTAGAGCCTCGCACTGATCGACCTCTTTCTGGGGTTTGCTTCTCTTATTTTTAGTTTTAGTAGACATGACAGTTTAGTACTTTATAAAATAATGTTTAAGTCAACAAACGTTAATGTCAACAAAAACCTAGACGTACGTTTATGTCAACAAAAACCTTCGGCAGACACGTCGTTGTTAGTCGAGCATTCTTCTATACCTTCAATCCAAGGGTTTAGTTTTATCGATGAGTAGGAATCCGTACAGAACAGAGTTCCAAACCTCACCACACATGCTACGAAACTCGTCGAAAATCATGTCACCACTAACGTGGTTATTGAAGACATGTTCGAGGTTTGCTTCGTCTTGCCTGAAGAGAATTATAATGTTGAAATTATCTCGAATAACTCTCTTGGGTATCCTGCTGTAAGTCTGACATAAATAAAAGATCGAGGCGTCCGCGTGCCTGCCGTAGGCAAAATAGCGTTCTATTCTGTCTTGTTTCTCAATCATGAAATCGTCCAATAAAATTACCGTTTTGCCACATAGCAGTTCTTCTGTTGATGGGATATCTTCGTTGTTAGAACAAAAGGTAGCTACGCCCGGACATATTTCCTCGAAAGCTCTCCTGAGATGGAAATATTTGTTTTGAAATAAAGACTTGGAGTACACGCGCAGGCCGTCATAATTCAGCCAACCTGGATTGCAAATGAAATTTATAACTAAATTGGTCTTTCCACAACCGACAGGGCCGCAAAAGGTGCACCTTACGTCCTCTGGAAAATTCAGTAAATTACCAGTCGATGGTCGCTTATTGACATCGGCTATGTCATAATTTAACACTTTCATCTTTCAGCTGCTTTAAGAAAAACAATGGTATTTTGATAAATTCTCTGCAAAACTAGTATCTAAAATACCTTTTCATTCTCATTTTATAAATAAATGGAGATGTACTGCCTCAAATGCAAAAGAGATACAGCCAGTAAAAATGTCAGGCATGTTGTGACTAAGAATTATCGACAACTGCTGAAGGGCGAGTGTAAAGTGTGCGGCACGAGGAAAGCACAGTTTCAGAAGACCAGAGGCTCTGGATTGTTGAACAGCGCAATAGACAAGTTGCCGGTGGAACTTCACATTCCGGGATACAACTATTGCGGTCCGGGAACAAAACTGAACAAGAGACTGAACAGAGGCGACACTGCCATCAATTCTCTGGATGAGGCCTGCAAACAGCACGACATCGAATACTCTGCCAAACCAGACTTGGAACGAAGGTACGAAGCTGATAGAAAGTTGGCCTCCGATGCAGTAAAAGTAGCAAAATCTAGCAAAACTGGTCTGAAAGCGAAGTTGGCAGTAGCTGCTGTAGCCGCAGCTATGAAAACCAAAGTAAAGTTGGGAATGGGAATTAAAAAAAAAAGATCAAATGGAAACTTTAGTGGAGGAGCTACACAAGCCAGCTAGGCGAAACTTTCCGAGAAAGCGCGTTATTAGCTACGGGATAGGTGATTTAGTTCAAGCGGGCCTGGTGGAGATGATACCTTACGCGGAACAAAACGAAAATTACAAATACTTGCTGACTGCCATCGATGTATTCTCTAAATACGCTTGGGCCGTTCCTGTGAAATCGAAGAACGCCGCGGATGTCACTGGCGTTTTAACAAGATATTAAACACGATGTCTAAGCCACTTAAAAGCCTACAAAGCAACGAAGGGAAGGAATACTATAATAAAGATTTCGCAGCACTAATGAAACGCCACAAAATAAACCACTATTCGACCAAGTCAGAACTCAAGGCAACCGTAGTAGAACGCCTAAATCGCACATTGAAGTCGAACATGTGGAAACGGTTCACTCTACGAGGTAACCACAAGTGGATAGACATTATAGATGAAATTGTCAAAGATTACAACGACAAAGTTCATTCTACCGTTAAAATGAAACCATCCGAAGTAACTAAACGCGATGAACCGGAGATCAGAAACATATTGCTGAAAAAGAGCCCTTCCAAAAAGAAGAAGAATAGTTTCAAAGTCGGGGATTTAGTAAGAGTGACAACGGCAAAATCTGTATTCGACAAGGGATATTTGCAAAACTTTACCAACGAACTGTTCGAGGTGAGTGAAGTCAGAAAAACTCGACCGACATGCTACAGGTTGGTCGACCAACTGGGTAGTAAAATCGACGGCACTTTTGACGAGCAAGAGTTGCAGAAAACTAACGTGCCGGATCTGTTTTTAGTCGAAGAGATTATGAAGACTAAAAAAATGGGAGGGAAAACTCGTAACGTCGTCAGGTGGAAAGGCTACGACGAGCGTTTCGACAGTTGGCTCGACGAAAAGCCAGTTGTTCTGGGAAAATAACAACAAAAATACCAAATTTTTCCTCTTTTTATTTATATTATTAAACTGAGACCAGGACGTTGGAATTATTACTGTTCATGTTATTTATTTTATTAAACAGAATCATTCAGTTGGAGCGATGGAAAAAACAAACTTTACCTGCGTTTACTGCGCTCAAACGTATCCTACCCGAGAAAGATAGATACAACACCTCGTAAAGACACACAGGAATAGTTACCCACCCGAGTGCAATTGCTTCGAGAGGGTGTTGGGCTGTACAGACTATCCCATCCTGTGTGAGCGAGGACTCGAACACAGAAAGTACACGATAGCTGTGCAGGCTGTAGACCCGTTGTACCTTTTAATGTTGATGCGAAGAGGTATATAGCTCTACTGTACGAATGTCTCCGGCAATTGGTGACTTGCAGAGCTCAAATTGGATTAGGAGTGACTTTCGTTCGAAATGGATTTCAGTCCCGCTACTCCCCAATCTATAATCCATTAGATATTCCCAAGTTACTGGACGCAGCTTATGCTAAAATCCAACGTTCCATCGACGAATTCGCCGAAAGAGGGAGTGGTTGGGTGATAAATTGCTCCTACGAACTCACAATACGAGTAGCAAAAATTGACCTGCTCAGACCGGGCTCTTACATTCCTCTGCCAGCAAAATAAAAAAAGAAGTGGAAGTGTGTAGTCAATGTTCAAAATTTCACAGACCACAAGTGCTTCTTGTATTGAATTCTGGCTGCCAAACACAAATTAAGCATGGTGAATCCGAAAGAATACAAAGTATACGTGAGAACGATAGATTGTTTGATGCAGGACTTTCCAACGCGGCTGGATCACATTGACGCATTCGAGATGGCCAACAATCATTTATCGATCAATGGGATTGCTTATACCAAAGAGAACGGCTTGCATCCCCTTCGTGTGAGCACGAATTTTAAAGGCCAAACCGTAGATCTTCTTTTAATTACCAACGAGTCGACAAATTTTCACTACTGCGCCATCGTGGATTGTGACCAATTTCTCCGACACCAGGGATCGGGAAGCAACCCGAAATATTACTGTCGAAATTGTTTCGCCGCTTATGGAAAGGCATCGCTGAGAGACAAACACAAACTGGACTGTACAAGAACCAATCCGTCACCTCAAGCGCTCAAATTCTTAAAACCGGGAGAAAACATTTTGAAGTTTGAAGCTTTCAATAGAAGAAATATTCACCCCAAAATCATATACGCCGATTTCGAGTGCCTTCTGAAACCCGTTCCTTCCTCTAACAGCTCCGGGAAGAAAATCAACCGCTATCAACCTTGCAGCTTCGGCTACGTCATGGTGGGGCCTGGAAACATTAAAGGAACTGCTTATTACCTGGGAGAGGATGCCGTTGAACAATTCCTCAATCAGTTGGTGATTGAAGCGCGCGAGTATGACGAAACATTAAAAAGAGTCTAACCACTATGTCTCACTCTGGTCTAAGAGGCTGATTTTATCCACGCTGTAGACTGCATCTACTGCAAAAAGCCATTCGGTTCAAGAGACGACAAAGTCCGGGATCACTGCCACGTTATCGGCCAGTACAGAGGAGCTTCTCACTTGAGTTGTAATCTGAATGCCCGAGAGCGCACCACGATCCCCGTGGTATTTCACTGCCTCGAAGCTTACGATATGCATCTACTGGTAAGAGCGGTGCACAAGTTTCCGGAAAAAGTAGGAGTCCTCGCGAGAAATACGGAAAGGTTCATGAGCATGACCATCACCGTTGAAACGGGATGGGATGAAAAGAAAAAAAAGAAAAGGTACATTCGGCTTAAGTTCGTAGACAGCTGTAATTTTCTCTCCTCTTCGCTAAAAACTCTGGCGGAGAGACATAAACGAGATTACGAATTGAGGACGGTGAAGCTGTTCTTGAAAGCTGGTGGGAAGGACAAATGGTTCCTTCCCAACGTCCGGGAAGAGACTGCCGTGGATCTGTTAACTCGTAAGGGTTACTACCCATACGAACACGTTTCCAACATGAGTGTGTTCGAAGAGCAGTCTTTACCACCGAAGGAAGACTTTTATTCCAAACTCAAAGAAGAAGGCCTAACGACGAACAATACGATCACACCAAAAAGATTTGGAGTATGCTGAAAATCAAAAGTTTTCCTCTTACCACGAAATGTATCAGCTAACTGACTGTCTGCTTTTGGCAGACATTTTCGAAGATTTCCGCAAGATCTGCTTGCGAGACCACGATATAGATCCGTGCTATTTCGTCTCCACCCCAGGGTTTAGCTGGGCGGCAGCTCTAAAGAATGACCAAGGCCGAACTGGAACTATTTACTCACGCTAGCAAACACAACTTCATTTTGTCGGGAATACGGGGTGGAGTTAGCTTCATTAGTCGAAGGTTCGCTAAGGCCAACAACCCATACATTCCCGAAATGTACGATTCAACAAAACCTAACAAGTACATCATCGATTGGGACCTCAATAGCGCTTACGGCTGGGCCACGAGCCAGCTGCTGCCTTACAACGGCTTTAGGTATTTGACTAAAGATGAGATTCGAGCTTTCGACGTGACTAAGATAGCAGACACGTCGTCGGTAGGATACATTCTGGAAGTAGATCTGTACTACCCGAACAAACTTCACGAGCTCCACAACGACTACCCGCTTGCTCCTGAAAAATTTGAAATAAGAGAAGAATTAGTTTCAGACTATTCAAAATCTTTGTTGTGAGGAAAACCAGTGAAACCTGTCGTGAAGCTAGTGGCCAACCTACTGAGTAAGACGCGGTACGTAATTCACTACCGGAACCTAAAATTCTACCTCGAACACGGCTTGGTCCTTCGTCACGTCAGGAGGGTGCTGAGTTTCAATCAGAAGCCCTGGTTGAAACAATATATAGATTTTCATACGGCAAAACGAAAGGAATCGAAGACGGTGTCTGAAGGGGAATTTCACAAGTTGTGTCGTAATTCGGTGTTTGGGAAGACGATTGAACAGAAACAGAAAAGACTGAAAGTCAAGCTATGCACCGACAGCAAGTGAGCCATCAAATATTCCACCCAACCCAATGCCGATTCGTTTCGGATATTGCACGAAAGCTGGTTCAGATCAACTCGAAAGTACGCAAGGTGACGTGCGATCTTCCCACCTACTCGGGTTTCGCCATATTTAAGTTGTCCAAACTCCTTATCTACGAATTTCACTACCGATACATACGTCCCCAATATGGAGATCGAGCAAGACTGCTGTTCACAGACACGGACTCGCTGTGCTATTGCATCGAAACCGTGGACGTGTACGCGGACATGGCTAAAAACATGAGTAGATTCGACACTAGCAACTACGATCCTCAACACCCACTGTTCTGCAACGTCAACAAGCAAGTGTTGGGAAAGATGAAAGATGCCACAAAGGGAGTCCCGATAAAAGAGTTTGTGGGGTTGAGTAGCAAGATGTATTCGCTCGTGACCTCCCAAAGCGAAACGAAAAAAGCGAAGGGAATTTCCAAGAGATTCGCGGAGAATCACTTAAGCCACGAAGATTATAGGGCAACTCTCCATTCGAATCAGGAACAAAGAGGGAGTTGGTACAAGATCGCCAGTGACAGCCATCACCAGCTGGCCACGACCGTAGTGAATAAATCCCTACTGTCGGCCTATGACGACAATAGATTCCTCGTAAACGAAGTAGAAACTTTTGCAATCGGACATTGTGGCATAAAATGTGTTTATTCCCATGAGGATGATGACTACGATGGGGATGGCTATCTTAATAATTTGATCATGGAGTCTTTACACGATGACGATGACGGAGTATGGACAGGCATGTCCGACGGTATAATCAGCGATGAAGAGGCGGAAACTCGGTGGAACGGGGATGAAGTGGAAACAGCTAAAAGAAGTTGAAAATGTCGAGGTTCGAGAAGCCGAGATGAGGAGATTGCGGATGAGGGAGAGTAGGCAGTTGAAAGTGCAAAATCCAGAAGAGTGGAAGAAGAGAGCCGGGGATAAACGAAGACGGTTAGATAGGGATAGGCACGCCACACTCACTCCTATCCAGAAAAATAAAAAACAAGCTGCGGAAAAAGACCGACATGCGAGAGTGACTGAAGAAGAGAAAATAGTGTTCAGGGAAAAAAGAAGGTTGGTTCAAAGAGAGCGAAGAGAGAAAAAGAAACGAATGGCTCGGTGATTTGTTGCTTGTAATAATGTTTGTTGAATAAAATATAATATATATTTTTTTATTAAAGAACAAACTCTAAGATACATTCTGATCATGGACGCCACGAGCGGTTATTTTATGCTGAGTAAATACCTCAATGTCACGATTGAAAGCGGACCGACTCTCGTTTTTAACAAACAGGCAGGGCTTACCACAGAGTTGAGACTCAACTCGTTGGAATGGACCTACCTATATCGACTGGGTGAAAAGATCAACAGATCTGTACTCAATCAGTGGAGGGAGAAATTGCAGTCCAAGAACGAAGAAGAAAATAGGTTCGCCTGGAAAGGTTGGGAAAGCACGGACGAGGGTCTATGGAAAAGCGTTACGGATCCCACTTCGAAACAGGTCTTCGAGCCGTTCATCGAAATAGTCGGAGAAGTGTTAATCGAGCAATTGGAGCTAACTGTACACGACAAACATATGTTGGCAATAATGTTGGAACTGTCCAAAGTCGACAGCAGAAACAAAATGAAATTCTTGTTGGATTTTAAAATGAAAGCGCTTCGTGTCGGAGAGGAGAAAAGAATCAGAGTACGATTTACGAATGACGACACGCTAGTGCACTTTGTGGAATACGATCCTAAAACAACGGCGGTGTTTACTTTGTTACAACTTTCGTTTATGGAATGGTCCGAACTCTACAAACACTTTGCGAGCATAGATAAACTCATGGGGAAAGTTTCCGAAGACGAATAAACATTTCTCCGTTCGTACTGCCTCCGCGTGGCAGTACCAACGACTGGTAAAAAAAAACAAAATTTTTCATTCATGATGAACACAGCCCCTATGTAGGTATCGTCTACTTCGAAAAGGTTTTCGTAGGTCTCGTTGAAGGCAGACCCAGTATTGTAGTAGGTCTGTTTGTGGAGCCCTGGCTTCGATGAAGGCAGACCCAGTATTGTAGTAGGTCTGTTTGGGTAGCCCTGGCTTCGATAACAATAGAATACAATGGTTTTTTGAGCACAGGCCGTCGTCCTAGTACTTTGCATCTACTGACATCGGAACAAAAATAGCTACTACCGGGTTACTACATTAGTTGCCAAGCTTATTCCACCAACCAGTAGATTAGACGATAGGTTAAATAAGAAATCTTACCATCACGGATCGCTTCAAGGGACGAAATACCCCAGGATAACAATTTTCAGACCTAACACAAGGTTATTTTCCGAGAAACAGCATATTGGCGGGACTTAACACGTTGGCTGCCAAGTGCATCACCGGTTAGGCACACGAAGTTCACCAGGTGTTCCTCGTGCATCACCGGGGAGACACACACACAGTTATGCTAAAGACTTATGAAAAAATGGGGTTCTATCAAAAATAGTTTAAACCTTTTTAATTAATTTTTTTAAGATTTTAAGGATTGCCCCTTTACTTTGGCACGAGCTAATTAATTTATTCAGATATTTTACAAAGCTGTGGAAATTACCTATTATAAATTCAACATTTGGTGCCACCATGTGCATTGTGCATCACCAGTGATGCACCAACACATGCTATGCAGTGCTATTCAGAATGGCGCGGCACACCAGTAATGAATGTAAACTTTGGTGATGCACAAGATAATTGAAATAAAAATGGCCTCTCATTTGTAAATTTTATAGAATCAATTAGTGTTCTTAGTCAATATTTATTACAAAATAGAGCTAAAAGAAAAAAGTAACACTTATGTAATCAGTGAAAATTAGACAACTTATAGTTTTCAGTGACTATCCAGCAACTATTCCTTGTAGTTACTGATGTTTGACTTCCAGCTGTCTGTCTTTTATGAAACAGTCTTGTTGCAATCATTGTTTTCGATGAAAAACGTAAAGAATGCCTTGTGGGTTCAGGGGATACATTTTTCTGCCATCTTGGTTTGGACTCCATTCTTGAACCAATTTGTATTTTCCAAAGTCATAAGAAAAATTAAAAAAGAAGTTTATGTAGTCCTACAAAAATATTTATAATAAAATAATGATTTTTATTTTACTGTTTCTATTATGATTTTAAGTTATGTCAATTTAGGTTGATATAAACATTGGCTATCGTTAGTTTCGTATTTAGTTTCACTTTCAATTGTTAGTCTGGCATGCCAGTGCATCTCTGGTGATGCACAGCCGCCATCTTTAATTTGTGCATCACCGAGGATACACAAAGCATACCAACTGAATTAGATCTCTGGTGTGCCTGTGTCTCACCGGTGATGCACACGTTATTTTTTTATTTTCATATAGAACTTTTCACAACGAATATTTTGATACCTTTGGGGAAAAAATCTGACGATTACGTCAGGAAATATAGCAAAAACATCATAGGAGTAAAACTAAATCACTATTATGGCAGCCAACGTGTTAACTGCCATTTTTCCTGCGTTGGTTTTCTACAATACAGGTTTCGGGCAGTGAAGCCTGTATTAGAGGGTAGCCCATGTTTTTTTTAAACAGCTCGGCTTGAAATGCGCGGGGGATGAGGCCTACCCTGACACCATGTTTCATGATTCCCACACTGCTAGTTTTCGAGATATCACTCTCTGAAGGAGTGCCGTTAACACTCGTAATGCTATTTCGGTTTGGCCGATCGAGGTTATTTGTAATTAATGCACACAGAATGCTCACAGGATGAGCACAGACCTGCGGTCAGGCTTGAAATGCGTGGGGAGGGGGGAAGAGACCTACAATGACACCGTGTTTCATGATGCCCATATTGCTAGTTAAGAGTTCCGACTGTTTAACTGATTTTTAGTAACACTCGCAATGCTACGAAAAGTATGTTTAGGGTCACAAGCACCTATGGGTTTGTCCGAGAACCTCCATTTTTTAGTACTGTCCTTCGTCATTGGCTTTGGGGCACATGCTTTTTTTGGAGTTGATTGGACCATTTTAAAATGTTCCTGCCTTAGCAATGCTGGGTTCGAGAGTAGCGCAGTGAAGGATGTATTCATGGGGCCATGGCGTGGCTCATTCCGTAGTCGCTTGGTTTTTTAATAGCTCGGAAACTGTTCATCCGATTTTGATGGGCTTTGGCTTGTTAGAACGGCCATGAAAAAACCTTTAAAAATTCAGGCCTCTAGCACTTCCGTTTTGCGATTTGACCTGTGTTAGCAATGCTAGGTGCACCATCACATAGTATAAGATACTGTTTGTGCTGGTTGGCTGAGTGGGAATCTCGTTAATCCCAAACTAGGTCGATGAAAGCACATCGCTGTCCGGCATCTCCCGGGGACTGTTTGGATGCCTTTGGTATGTCCTCGGCTACCTTGCTTGGTGGTTTAGGTACCTGCCTGACATATTATGTTAATGTGGCGAAGAATTTTTGGATGCTTTTGTTGGAGACTTATCCTTCCAGGCCCTAAGTAGACGACTACCGCATGAGACTGGGAAGCCATGTTGGTGTCTTGAGAGTACCTGCATTAGCAATGCTATATACACTAATCAACGTTACGTGACCGAGCAGGGTTTTGCTGTCGATCAAATCACAATTTTTTGAGGACTTTGGCTACTTCATACCGTCTATCCTTACTTTGCCACGGGTATTTTATTCTCGGTTGTGTTAGTAGGAAAGACGTTCTTCTGCCTTAGCAACGCTGATGGAGAGATCCAAGTCATAGGTGCGGAGAGCTGGTAGGTGCGTCCAAAATTTATGAATGTGCTATTCTCCTATGCAAACAAATCTGCGGAGAGTCGAAGGTTCTGTCTAGCCATGCAGGCATGCAAATTGCTTTCAACCACCTTCAATGGGTGCTGACTTGTCTTTTACTGCCTGAATGTTGTATGTCTTCTTCGGGGCACAAAGAACGGGTTACCTATTACGATGGTGGAGTGTGTTTACTTTTTCGGTTAAGGCACACAAAGCCAGCTAGCATCATTGGTCTGTGTTTATGTCTTCTTCGGAAGCTTCGGGCACATGACTGGTGGTACAGGCAGGTCAGGCCAGATCAGATACATTAAAGGAAGAAGTCTCTGGGTTTTCCTAAATTCCATCTACTACATACACTTTGCTACTCGATGAATTCTCCAGAGGTATGGCTTACTTGTCTTTATTTTTTGCTTGTTGGGACTCCCGGGAACCACGATAGCAGCACCATAGGTTAATATAAGTTGCGTTCTTCCCTACCACAGAGGGGTAAACACACTGTGGCACGATTAAGGCATCGAGTAGTGTCTCATCGCATTGCCGAGGGCATGCACTAGGGAAGGGTGGCTCGTCATGTTCTGCTGTGTTCCCGGCCGTGCTTCGGCACAATGCACCTGAACCAATAAAATAATGATGGGATTGAGATAGTTCTGCATGAAGATGGTTCTGTGATACTGTTTGACCGTATGCACAAAAGAGATGAAAGTAGAAAGAGGGAAAAAAGAGCTTGAAAGCTGAATGGAAAACGGGGATTGGCCGAAGAAGTGCAACAAACCTTGCTTTTGAACAAAGTACGGCAGTAAACCCAGAAAGAGAGACAGAGCATGAAACAAAAGGACAAATTTCAGAGGTTGCCGAGACTTTCCCACTGATTCGTTGGTCTTGTGTGCGATGTTGCTGGTGTTGTTAGTCACTTGGGCCTTGTAGGCTTGGCATTTTGGGGTTGGTAGCTGTGGACTAGCTTTGAAACTGCCTCTTTCCATTTAGGCTATATCTTGTTCCATCTGATTTTGCCTACTTTTCCATGGACGAGTAGGCAAAGGAGGCAAACGGGCTGTGGACATGCTTGAAAGCGGCAATGGTGAATTGTTGACACCACCTGGGTGCCTCAGGAAGAATGGAAGGAAAGAGGAAATTACGGATGGAAGGATGACGGGAAGAATAAAAAGAAGGAAGGAAGGAAGGACGGATGGAAGGACGGATGGATGGATGGGTGGAAGAAGGGAAGGATGGAGGAAAGGATGGGTGGACCTGAATGTGTATCAACTGACTTGATGCATGGAAAAAACAGACCCATAGATCTGGTTTTAAAAGGGCGTCATTTTCTTGGATTCTGAAGGACGGAAACATTCGTGTTTCTGAAGCACGGCAGTGAGTGGATTAAGCGAGCAAAGCAAACGATTTCCACGTAAACTAAAACTTTTCAATGTGTGTCTCGCTTTGCTCTCGCAATCTTTCATCTATCACCTTCGTAGGAGATTGATTACATCTGACGTTCTGCAGATATTTCTCTAAGTGAGGGATCATCAGAAAGTGAAGTGATAAGACCCCCATGGAAAAGTCTGTACTGAGCATACGTAAAGAACAATATTCTTAAAATAAGTAACACATGAAAACCCATATAAAGTGTATAATAACACAAATTACAAGTGATGTGTGGTTCTTGGTGGTTACATTGATTTAGTCACGTTTTTGAGGAAATGTTTGCACTGATTGAGTGAGTGAAGCGAACGAAGATCAGCATTTGCCATCAGAACAGCGCTTTTCTGATAAATTGCTTGCTCTTTTTACTTGCCTCCTTGGACGTAAAAAAAATATTGACCTTCTCTCGAGATAATCGATATCGCATTTGATACTCTTATAATTTGCTTGATCGTTTTTTATGTGGAAGGTCTGTCTGTATCATAAGTGTTGTAGCAAAAAAATCTCCTCGAGTGTAGCGAGACGACGTGGAATGAGTGAGCAAAGTGAGCGACTCCGCTAGTAATTTCTTACGCAGAAATAGACTTCTAGTCACGTGAGTACTGAAGAACTTCACATATAGGTAGAATTCTGTTAGTCTTACCCGTTAACATGCAGGATGTTATTTAATGTACTCCAACGGGCCCAAAGTAATTGTTCGGCTCATAATTTCTAGTCGACAGAATAATACCTGCTTGTGATCTTGTTTTTCGTTCTGGCATTCTCCAAGAAGAAGATCATGAATACACACTGCATCAACTCCTTTTTTACCTTACAATTTGAAACCCAATTTCAAACTGCTCCTGTATTTCATTCATTTGGTGCATAGACCAGTTTTCCCCACCAGTAGTTTAGTGACGATTTTTGCAATAGTTACTTGTTTTCATGCCTTATAGCAAAAAAAATGGAGAAGGCCAAGATGGCCGGCTCCATTGTCGCTTCGGCAAAATTCGCCTCCGACTGTTAAGTCTTTTAGCTTGGTATTGACAATCACAAGTTCGACATCCTGTTTTTAATCAAGTGTGTAAGGATCGAGTGCTTCAGTAGGGGCTATCCTGTTAACTGTGAGTTGTTCTGAATGGCTTTTATGACCATTTTTAGCTGGGGGTGAAGTCCTCGTAACTTTCGTACACCGTGGTAAGAAGCCGTTTGAATGTGGAGAATGTGGAAAGTTATTTGCGGCCAATTGTAATTCAACACGACTCGAACTTGGACACAGTGGAAATGCGGCGAATGCGATAAAATCGTTTGCTGACAATCGTTTTCTTGTGCCCTTTGGAAAGAAACCATTTGATTGTGACGAGTGTGGAAGGTTTCTTGCAGTCAATTAATGTTTGACGAATCACGCACTTGTACACAGTGGGAACAAACCGTTTGAATGTGATGAGGGTGGAAAGTCTATTACGCAAAAAAAAAAAAGATTAATGCCGCACGTCTGCGCACACAGTGGAGAAAAAAAACGTTTATTTGTAATGAGTGTGGTACGTCTTTTGTGCTCACTTGAGATTTAAAACGGCACGAACTTGGACACAGTGGAAAGAAATCATTCGAATGTGGTGAGCGTTGAAAATCTTTTGCAGATTTGTGTAATAAAACACGGCACGAACTAATACCCAGTGGTAAGAACCTCGTCGAATGTGATGAGTGTGGTGAGTCTTCAGTGCACAACTGTAATTTAACACGACGCAAACGTGTGTGAAGTCGAATGAAACAGCTTGAATGTGGTGAGTATGGAAGGTCATTTACGTTTAATTGTAATTCAACACGACTTAAATTTGGACACTGTGGAAATACACCATTTGAATATTGCGCATGCGGAAGTCGCTTGCAGTTTGAGTGTGACGAGTGTTTGCAGTTTGAGTGTGGCGAGTGTGGAATTGCTTTAGCATGAAACTAATGATAGACGTCGCATAAACGGGTTTTTTCCCCCGTTCTTTTGAAATTACCACGTACTTGATTTTCTGCATCTGCTGACAGCCTTTCCATTTCGAACTGTTATTTTGTGGCCATCTACGAAACAACTTTTAAGCATACTTAGTATTATTTACTGCAGAAATCTCCATCCCATTAACAATAACGGCTGTTCAAAATTTTCCACCTGGTTCTACAACACGACAGATCACATCCAGATTGGGTAGACGGGACACTATATTTTATGATCCAAATTCTACCCCTACTTCTCACTCGCTAAATCGCCAAGCCTACAATGGGAATGATGATGTCAGGGATAAGTTGGATGATACATTAAAGATTCTAAACAGGCTTGATAGTTTTGGCCATGAGAAAGATCTAGACCTTTGTGACATCAACTGTAAGTTGTCGTCATTGACAGCGTCCTATTCCGATCTAAAGGCACAATTGAATAGTATTCATGAGGTTTTTGTTGCGGAGTTCCATAACAGTCTGTCGGACCTCAAGATTAAAATGATGGACCACATAAACTCACTGTTCGGCGACCTTTCAATCAAATTTTTATCCAAAAATCAGGAGGCAGATGTTGAAAACTCATGGAGTATGGCCAACCCCTTAAACACGGACGCCGTTATCTGTATATCCATTTTTTCAATGGGTCAGGGGGGTGAACTTAGTCTTTTATCTTCGCACCTCGAGAAACAAGAACAGACAACTTTCGGATCCTGCTCCAGCACTAAGCCTTCGGAAGAGACTCCCAGTCTAGTAACACAAGAAAATATCGTCCCACCATTCGTGACAGTGCGCTGGAACAAAAGGGATAAACGTAATAAGCCCAGCACGTCAAAGGCTAGCCCTATACATAACAGGTACGATCTCTGATCCAGAAATTGTGCAAAGGTCGCCTTTGCATCTCACAGGCATCCATGCAATTTGTGACATACGCAAATTGTGACATACACAGTTTGTGACATACGCAATTGTGACATACGCAATCCGACTACACAACGTGAGAAGCACCAACTTACCACCACCAAAGAATTGCTTTTACAGAATCCAATCACAATTTTCGTGGATTCCCACATCCGCTCACTCCGCTGCAGAACCCACGACGGCTTGAGGACATGGACTTGGCCTGGGGCTACTACACAAACCATTTTAGGTCAAATACCAACAGTAGTTGCTGAGGCTCACCCCGACTCTGATTTTGCTCTTTGTGTGGGCTCGAAACACCTAGCCATGGAGCCCCTAAACCGAATTACGTTCCTCATTGGCAAGATTGTTAGTGAAATACGCAAAGTGCGCACTGCTGCACGTATCTCAGTAGTGGGAATCTTTCCACGGCTACTCAAAATACATTGTGAACTTGATATCAAGATTGTCCACACAAACCTACTTATTAAGAACTTGTGTGTGGAACTACATGTGAACTTTGTGTCAATAGACGAACATATTTGTACCGACAACACATTGGTCGCGAGAGATGGTATCCATCTAACGGCTAAGGGTAAAGTTCTTCTACAGGAAGAAATAATCAAACTTCACACACCGACCCCAAAAGTGCATCACTAACAGGGAATATTCCCAACCATGGTTGTCTTACAAATCAGTACACAGGTTTATCGTGTCTACTTTTAAATGCCCGTAGTGTAACTAAAAATTTTTCTCACTTTCAAGCTATTTTGGCAGGGGACAAATACGATGTCATCCTAGTGGTTGAGACTTGGCTGGATCACTCGACGACCGATGCCATGCTTGTCAGCAATTATAATTATCAAGTTTCTCGCTTGCATCGAGGCAGTAGAGTGGGGGTGTTATGGCCTTCTTTATGCCATTTCTTTGTGTGGCGACTAGTGTTGCTGTTGGGGTGTCGAAGGACCATCTGTCTGCTGCCCCCTCCATAATCTAAATTTCGTCTTGGGTTATTTGCCGAATAGCCATTGCGATGTGGCCATTGAATCTATGTGTCATTACTTGATTAACTCTGTCAATCCAACTTACTCAAACATTATTTTGGGTGATTACAACCTCTCTTCTGTTGACTGGCCGATGCATACCGCCACGGAGAGACCCAATCGGGATTTTCTATTCAAAACTGCAAGTTTGGGCATGCGTCAACTTGTTGGCTTCCGTAACAAATATTCTGGATCTTATCTTTACCGAGAATGACCGACTTGTATATGACATACACCCATTGCCTAGTCTGGGTACAAGTGACCATGACATGATCAAGTTCAAAGTAAACTGCACTTCTTTGGGCCCAAGACCAGGCATTGGTATCCCGGGCAAGATTGATTTTGATGAACTTCGGGGACGCCTATCGGGAGTGGAATGGCCTACTCTTATTACTACATCCTGCCCTGATGTTGAAAGTGCGTGGACTGCTTTTTACCAATTTCTTTGCAACACAGTTGCGACTTGAAGAAGAAAAAATTTCCATGTTCGGAAATTAAATTCGGCACCATCCCTGCCATCTTCTTTAAAAAAACAATAGGTTAACAAAAGTTGTTGGCATGGTAGGCCTTCAAAGATAGTCCATCTATTTTTAACAAACAGAAATTCATTACCCTAAAGAGCAAATACGGTTCAGCAGTCGATGATTGGCACAACCAATGTGATGGTGCTACTATTCGCGATGGCTCCTTATCTAGCCTGTTCCGTCGATATAACTCCAAGACTCGCTCAGCGCGCACTTTACCCCTATTTAACAGCAACGGCAATTTTATCACGGGAGACCTGGAGAAGGCTGCCATTTTAAATCAAGCCTTTGTATTAAACTCGGTTTTTGACAATAATGTTCTTCCAGTTCTACACGGGTCTGAACATATGGGTGCAACAGGTGAACGACTTTGTAAAATGGAAGTTACAATTATAAGCTTGCGCACCACCTACCCCCTTTTGTGTTTCCAAAAATCAAAACCCACAAGATAATCACCCTTTACGGTTAATAACTAGCGGCAAAAATGCCCCAAATTTGGCACTAGTCAAAATAGTGGCCCCCAACACTTAAACTTTTAGCTGTAGGCCAACATACTGCCCCTAACTCGTTAGCTGTCATTAAGGATCTTACAGGCACTCTTGTCCCTGCTGGCTATAGCTGGACATCTTTTGACGTGAAAGCAATGTTTCCCTCCTTGGATCGTGAACTTATTCTCAATACTTTAAAGAAAAAACTTCAACACGACTCCACTCCACTTGACAAATTGACTTGGGACATTCCCATCTTTCTTGAGGCAGTTGAGCTTATTTTTGACACTACTTTCCTGCAGTACACTGGGAATTTTTTCTCCAGCATAATGGCGTTCCTATGGGTTATCCTAGCTCTACTTTCTTATGCGTAATTGTTATGAATGAGGTTGATAACTTACTGGATAGCCAGTTTACTCAAATTGCTTACTATAAAAGATTCATTGATGACTCCTTAGCACTCTTACCAACCAGCATTCGTAACGACATTTTGGAATTTTTAAATAGCTATCATCGTTCCCTACAGTTTACAATGGAGGCACCTGGCAATAATAAAATTGCTTTTCTTGATATTACAATCTTTACGAATAGCCACAATAGAGTTGAAACTGTCCATTTTCGTAAGCCAACCCAAACAACCAGGACTAATAACTTTCAATCCTACACAGACCCAATTTATCTAGTAGCTGGGCTAAAAAACGCGCTGCGCCGAATTTCTGCCCATTCCACCAATAAGCTTGTTTTGCTTGAAGAATTCAAATACATCTTCTATAAGTACCTTAGCAATGGGTTTCCGTTACCCACTATCAGTAAATATAATAACTTTAATTGGCTCTCCACCTCTCGGAAAAAACAACATAAAACCGGATTTTTTGTTGCGCCTTACATAAGAGGAGTTACTGAACCACTTCGCAAGAAGTTATACACTGATAATGTGTGCCTTGTTAGTAAAAGTAGCTGCGCTCTTCACAGCCAACTTCAGCCTCCCCCCCCCTCCCAATACTAGTACTACGATATTCCTCCCAGATTTACAAAAAGACACCATTTATAGCATACCATGTGCCCATTCTGGATGCACAGCCACCTATGTAGGCCAAAGTAAACAGGAAATATGTAAACGACTTGGTTCCCACAAATCAAACTTTAAATTAAAGAAACAAGAAAACTCACTGGTTCAAAAACACTTTCAAAAAATAGGGCATGAACCCGAAATTACGCAGACGAAAATTTTATTTCAAATTCTTCACACCAAAACACGCGAAAATTTGGAAACACTTTGTATTCATCTAACCAAACCACCTGTTCATAATCACTTAATACCTACAGCCAATCACCTACAAGACTACATTAAGTTATGCAATGACGCTGGCGTCAACACCTTTCCACCAATCAAAATCCAGGGACCCACTATTTAAAGCATAGCCGACCGAATTCCCTCTCATTCGACCAGCAGACTTGGGTGAGTTAGGTGTGACTGTTGGCACATTCTTCTGAATTGTGCTGACTTTTATTTGATTTGGTTTTAGTTTTTAGCATGGAACCTTGCATCCTTATGGCTTGTAAGTTTTATTTCCATGGCCCTGCTATGCTGTTATTTTATTAATTTTTAATTTTGTTTTTAAGTTGTTTGATATGTTTTAAACCCTTCACCTGAAAACGGTTCCGACCTTGGAACCGAAGCGTCGTGATTTCGTTGTTTCACTAGCACTTAATGGCTACTCTGTGTTTTTAATAACTAAAGTGCTTTTTAACTTTCTGCTTTTTGTTTTACATGTACACAAGTCATGGGGGTTTTGTCAAGAATTAAGCCTAGCCACTCGATTGGTCTGGACGGCTTCTCGGCTTGCTTTTATAAAGAAATCAGCAAGGCTATTTCACCAGCTCTAACCATTATTTTTAATTTATCTTGTTCTTCCCACACTCTACCGTATATGTGGCATACTGCAAATATTGTGCCAGTTTTTAAGAGTGGTGACGCGTCTGATCCAGCTAACTACCGCCCGATTGCACTTACTGTGGTCCCATGTAAAATCTTGGAGACCTTAGTACAGGACAATCTAATGTACTTCGTGTCACAGCGCAATCTGTTGGATCGTGACCAGTTCGGCTTCTGGCCTGGTCGGTCGGCGACACTTCAACTATTATTGGCACTTGATTGCTGGACTAATGCACTTGATTTGGGGGCACCTACGGATATTATCTATTTCGATTTTAAGAAAGCATTTGAATCCGTGGTACACTCAAAGCTACTCTTTAAACTATCTATTAATGGCATTGATGGAAATTTGCTGGCTTGGATCGTGGACTTCTTGTACAATCGAACACAATCAGTTGTCATTGGATCTACCAAATCTTCGAGGTCAAGGGTCATAAGTGGGGTTCCACAGGGTTATGTATTGGGGTCACTGTTGTTTGTGATATACTTTAATGATCTGAAGCCAACAACTGTTTGGGACGACAGACCTTGTTTTAAATTTGCGGATGACTTCAAATCAAGTTCAAAAATTATTAATTTCCAGGAGGATTTTTTGTTACAATCAAACATCGACACAATACTTAACTGATCCACGACTTGACAGCTCCCTTTATCACAGGGTAAATGTGGTGTCCTACATGTCTGTGATTCCAACCCTGACTTTCTTTACCATTTGGATTCTCACCCATTAAATTCCTTGACCATGGTGAAAGATCTTGGTGTTTGGTAAATCTTAAATCATCTCTACATTGCACGAAGGTCTCTGCTCTAGCATATCGCCGTCTAACTTTTGTGAAACGTTGCTTCGCAAAATCTTCTGTTGCTAATATGGTCTGGTCCTTTAAGGTCTACGTTCGTCCAATACTGGAGTATGCAAGCCTAGTTTGGTCACCGTACCTCCTTAAAGACATTGATTGTATCGAGGCAGTGCAACGACAATTCACACGTGGTATACCCAGTCTGCGGGAGGTCTCTCATATTGATCGCCTGTCCCGGCTTGGCCTACAGTCCTTGAAGCTACGCCGTCTCTGGACAGATATAACTCTGACTTTTAAAATTGTTAGGGGTTTGTTGTCTGTCGACGTTCCACTTTTTGATTCTTCAACGTCTACCCGTACTCGAGGTCACTCCCTAAAGCTTTCTGGAAGTATTCCACATACTGAGATTAGAAAAAACTTCTTAGCTCATCGAGTGATCGAACCATGGAACTCGCTTGGTGAGGACACAGGATCCGCACCCTCCGTCTCTGCCTTCAGACGCTCGGTCACCAGGCAACCCCTCCATGAATTTCTAAAACGAGCATACTAACATAACCATCGTCAGGAACGGCATTGGTAGCCTCAAGCCCTGCCTGTCTCCTTGTCCTTCGGGCTAAACTGATTATTATAAATCATAGGTGGTTTTAATTTGTTTGTTTTTATGATGTTTTATGTTTTATGATGTTTTATGATGTTTTAATTTTATTATATATTTGTTTTTTACTTATTGTTGTTTTTAAGTAATGACAAATCCCACTATCTGGGTGTTTTAGTTTTTAGTATTCACCGTAGTGTACAATTTTTTAGCACTGTTTATACTTTTTAATTGTACAGCATCATTTTGGGACTTTTAACACTTTTCACACCCTTCCCATGTCCTGCACGTTTAGCGATGCCATCGGGGGCCTTTGAGTCCCTGGCAGGTCTAACCTTAGTGGTAAGGCATTCGTGTCCCCAAACCTCTTACCATCATCATTCCTTGGCCGTTTTATGTACACTGTATTTACATGTAATTGTGGCTGGCTGTTAGTGACTCCCCAGTCCTTGCCAGACCCGTTGCTATCGCAACAAATATATTATTATTATATTATTATAAATACTATGCCTAACTACAGATGTGGACTATTTTACTCTTCTTCACTTCAGGACATAGTGCATCTGCGACTCAGCATGTTTTCCTTCATGCAGGTGTGAGGCACTTGACCTTGAGAAGCAAGGAATCATTACGACCCCATAACCCGACCACACAAGAGGTAAACAGCCTCTAACACACGTTCTAATTGTTTTCTCGACCCTTAATATCATGACCTACAATTGGTTCCAGGAACCAATTGCACACTATTATCGAATACACTCCCGTTCCGGCCTATAAGGGAGGTCCTCATTTACCTGAAATGAACTATGAAGTATGGACCATGCATATGGAGGAGTCAGATGGACCGAGAGTTGGCTCCTTCTTGTATTCAGAGGCCTACAACAGCACAACGATCCCATTGCAGTGACAATTTGGCAAACCAGGATCAATGCGTACCTTTCATATCTCTTAAAACTATCTCACCTAACTTGCTGTTACAATTTAAGAGGAGCGAAGCTAGGGCAGTTTGGGACCAAATCACAGCCTCTTGAGGGACTACTACATAAGCAATACGAACCAACCTTTGCCTGGATTTGACCAGTGACAATTTCTCCATCTGAAACTCTCACATCCTGCATCACACGTGTTTGTGGTTTTCACAGAACTTGTATAGTCGCTGGCCATGTACTAGATGAAGCGGAAGTTTGTCACCACCTCCTCTAGGGACTGTCTTTCCAACATTAATGACAGCTTCAACCTGAGAACCAAGAGACACCTCACATCAACCTGTACTTGCATCCCTTACTAAGTAGTATGCCCTTCCCTGCAACACGCTTCCAATAAGGAGGGCCACCACGCCCAGTAGGCCCTTCCACTAGCTCAACTGTCTTGAAGACAATCCAGTACGATTTCGTTACATTTGCTCGTCTCACATATCTTGCCGTCTAGTGCAACAGGAGCCTGGCCTTGAAACCAAGGACACAGCAGTGTGGGTGTTATGGCAGGTAGTGGCTGCAGATCCAGAAATGTGTCACCACTGCCTACATAAATTATTCACAAGCCACCATACAAAACTGACATCCTCCTTGACCACAAGGTGGTGCTAATCTACGTAACCCTAGTAACCAAGGCTCATTGGACATTACTTATGTGGCCACCACCGCAGCTCTTACAACAAATAACCTGAGTGACTTACTAGACGGTGAATTGTATGCCTCGGACTGCAAACGCAAGACCCTGAATCGGAACAGAATTTCAACCCAACTGAAATTATCACAGAGTTTGTGCACCTATGGTTTGTACGATAGACGATGTTATATCCAAAACTTACGTTAGAAATATAACTTGTAGTTTGTTTAGTATTAACCCCGTTGTGAAGTTCAGTCTCGATTCGTACATGTTAGTCACTATAATGTAAGGTGGTGGAATAATTATGGGCCCTAATAAGCAAGGCAGACCTTTCAGTATCCCGATTACTTTACAAAATGTGTTAGATTCCACATGCTACTAATAATGTTATTTCAGCTTCCTGACTAATTGACACAGGCGTTAATGGTAACATGAGCCCAAATGGTATTTACTTTCATTAGAGGACTTTTACCATTAAATTACCATTGTTTGCTAAACATTCAAATCATTTACATGACATAGACGTTATTGTTGTTCCTCCTAATGCGTCTCGGAGGAACTCAGCACCTATATCAACTTGCCCCATTGTGCCTCTTAATTATGTGATATATTTTCTTCCATTGGCCTCTACTAGATTCCTGATGATGTAGTTCGTGTGTTTAGTAAGCTGTGTCCACCAACTTGGAGTGATCAGCTAATTCAACCCCCCCCCCTTCATTTTCTGAACCCCAGAGACTCCATGGTATTGATCCCATAGAGGGGGTGACACCTAAATTAGATATCCCATCCCGAGATTTATAGACACCTGATAAATGTATCCCGAGCCCGTTAGGACTTGCTACATCAATTTTGGGGAGCCACTTCCCACGATTCGTCACTCTTCCTCATAGCACGTGAACTGGTGGGTTGTACAAAGAAGCATCCCAAGCATTTTTCTCGGAAACCATTGTAATATACACCTGAAGTGTGATCTGTTTTACACCCTGTTCAGTTCTGCATTTGAATGCTAACTGAGGTCATAATCTCGTATGGAGAATCGGCCCTTCTCGTGATGTGACTACTTAAGAACTTTACATGTGGATTGAACTGTATTAGACCTACCCGCTTACATGTGAGATGTTATTTATTGTAGCCTGCCATGCCCGAAGTAATTTTCCCCCTGTGACAGACCATCTTGTTTTTTGTGTCGAGTATTCTCCAAGCCGGCGATCGTCTACCTTTTTACCTTACGATTTGGAACTCAATTTCAAGCTGCCTCTGTTTTTTAGTCAGATAGTAAAAGATCTAAGGTTCTAGTTCCAACCGGAGTGGAAGTTTTTTCTTTCTTTTTCTGATTTTGTGTATACACTGCAAGTCAGGTTATGAATATAAATATATGAGTAGTCTGAAGTTCGTTCTTTCATTTAGCTTTTTATTTGTACCTAGTATTTAGAAATGCTGATGATCTTTCCTTAGTCTAAGCAATCTAATAAACGCAATCAACACACACCGAATGTAGCGGATTTTATTTCTTTATTTGTATTGCAAAGAAAACTGCTCAATTCCTCATATGCAATACAAGCTTAGCAGTATTAATGAATATGAAAAGCAGAAATTTTCATTGCATAAGCAGTATTAGGTGGCAAGCTCATAATTAATAGTCCGTTACTATCATAAGAAAATTGCAAATGCTCAGCGCTCATATGACGTGGGAGTTACTATATTGTAACTCGCTTTGTAATCTGCTATTTGTCAAGGACGTGTGGTAGAGAAGCTGTGGATATAGCTTCCAGGGTCCAGGAGCATTGCTAATATCTTATTTTGCCAAAGCAATGTTAAGAGACATTAACTCTCCATCACGCACGAGAACCAGCTTGGAACCGAGAGACCAGACATGCAATTCTACCCCTGTCCACCTTGGCTTGAGAAACAGAACTCCTTTCTCGTTTCAATGTGAGACGAACTTCAATATAATTTCTCAGATGTCGAAATGCAGATAAAATGGTCACAGAAGCATCACAGAATAGTGTGGTTCGTAGATCAGCAAGACTAACGTAGTCGAATTTTGCAAGTGTGTGGGGTTATGCTGTTAAGGTGTCTGCTCATGTTAGAGCACACCGACCTTCTGGCTATTTAGGGATTTACTTCCAGCTTTAGAGAATGATGAGATCCGTGATACACTACAGTGTAGTATCCCATATCACCTCAATATAATGGGAAGGATGAGACTTATCAAGATTCCTTCAGGCTTGTGTGAACACAACTTGCTCAGTTAGCTTAAACATGTTTATAAATGCAGAATATTATACAGTCAACAACGTTATAATACAAACACTTGAATACAATAAAGGAAGTAGCCCTAAATTAATGTCTCCAGAAAGGTAATTAAACTGCTGAGCCATAGAGAATTAACACTATAGCAATGCTATCGTTGCAAAAGTTAGTAGTATCACCCGGATTTGCGAAGATTCTTTAAAACCGTGCATCAGCCCCCCTAGTGGCGATTATCTGAACTTAGGTATCAACTAGCACAGCCAAAGAATGCACGACAAAAAAATTAATTAAAAAATGTGGAAGCCAAATATACTTTCTCTAAACGGTTTTCAAACAATGACATACATGCCGTAAGTGTTTAAACTTCATATTTGTGGGCTTGTAAATCTTTGAATATTTTTACACATGCTCCCGAGTTTGTTTTCATGACCAGTTTGTTTACATGTTCACTTTGCGACCCGATTTCATGATTAAGTATTTTAACAAGTAAGTTTGTGGAAAAAAACCCGGTTAACTCACAGTTGAAGAAACTTTTATACCTATGCATTTGTTTTCTGGAAAAAAATCCGATGCCTTACCCAAACCATCTAGCCCTCGGAACACACTACAAACTTGAGTAATGCTGTGGAATAATGCTGTGCTCGCTATTTCGAAGCATTTTTTTAAATAGTAACTTTTTATGGAGAGCAAAAACTGAATTACAGAATGGAAACAATCATAGTTTAACAAGTTTAATAAACAATTTACTTTCCGAAGAAATCAAAAAATTGCCACGACACTAAATGTACGAGAAATAAAATACAATACAGAATTTCTTTATCGCAAAAGCTCACTAAATAGATAAAGAAAAAAAATGTAGTGTTCTCATTAGATTTCAAACCATGTCCTCCACGTTAGAACCAGACATTTGGATTACTAGACTACAACAACATAACATGAGTGGGAGACAAATGAAATGCCAGTTGTCAGAGAAAGTTCTGCCTTCAAAACTGTATGTTACCAACAATAACCAAAGAGAATCCAGGTTTGAGTTGATGGTTATACAACGGTGATGAGCATTACAGTTAAATTAGCTCCAACCCCTATCTTCAACCAATGCAATGGAACTTACGGTAAAGTGCCTTCGTTGACTACATTTGGTCTTTTAGCGGCACTCACCCGATTTCGTAAGCTAGCAATTTCATAAGCAAATGTGTTTTTACATTACGACGCTGTTGTTTTATTGAATAAACTGAATTGTGTTGAAATAAGTTGAATTATGTCGAAACTCATGACAGAAAATGGTAGTTTTATGCTAAACAGTGGCAAGGTCCCATATCAATAAGGTTTTGGGATATACCAATCAATACCCCTTTCGAAAACTCGCGCTGAAATTGGACTAGAGAAGATAGGGTTACACATAACACCATATTATATTAGATAACTAATAAAAACTTGTAAATTGAGTTATTGCGCCATGCTACTTCAGCTATCAAAGCTTTCAGCTACAGACCTACTATGTTTTTTTTTTAAGAATTTGTCGGAACCTACAAAAAGTATGTGAGAGAACAATCACAAATTTTGAATGATTTTTTATTTTTATTTGCCGCCTATGGTGAAATCAAAGATTACTTCAGCAGCTCGTTTTCAGAACGTCATTTGATTAAGCACAACTGGATCTTGGTAGTTCAGGGTAGAAAAACCACACGGTCGAAATGTGCTCAAAATTGTTCACCATAAAACTTCAAACCCTTGTACACGCAACTGCCCCTAAAAGGGCGCGGTGTGATTTTCAGCACTGCTTTCGTCTCCAGCCAATAACGTAATTAAAATTTTGGAAAATATACCAAATGGATAACTATAGTAATTACAGAAAGCAGTTGTCTTTCGGTGCAGTTCAGAGGGAGTGGGCGAGCAAAATCTTCCACAAGTTTGTTACATTTTGTAACACAAAAAAGTACCAAAAATTCTCTATAATCCACCAAACCTCAGCGTAGAACCTTAATTCTCTCCAAACTACCCCCTGGGCTATCAGATGGTAAAAAAGTAATACTAAGAAGCAGGGTTAAGGTCTATTACAGGTGGAGCAGATTGCAAATTGAAATTTGTCTTCATAATCTTATTGTGAGCCGAGATGTACACAAACTAATTTGAAATGATAAGAACAAAATATGCAGTTTTATGAATATAATTTTAAAACGACATTTGCTATTGATATTTCGTCCGTACCACTGGAAAACTCCATCGAGACAATCAGTTTAGTATATTTGAAAATCAAAATTGGTCTAAAATTGGAATAGATACCGCTTTTTGACTGAAATCGAATATTAAAACTGAGCCTACAAGCCGAGTTTGAGTACGAACTGCACACTCGGCTGAGAAAATATTTTAAGCGCCGTTGCTCTAAATTTAAAACCAAAAGTACTTTACTTTGCTTTCTAATTCTGCTTTTTTTGACGATATCACATTTAGTTTTCATTTTGGAATTTAATTTCTGTTTCCGTATTTGTCGTGGTTTTAGCATTGCTGGAGTCCTTAGCCTTTACGTTTGGGGCCCACAAATCGGCAAAGGGGTTGTGAAGCAAACGAGGTGCACTCGGCAAACTGACACCACCATCCACCCATGCAAGTGATGGACCTTCAAGAAACTCCCCAAAATAAATAAAAACAAAACCACAATACAGTAATCGTTTGCCCAGGGGTAAGGCCCTTAACACTTGCCTCATCCTTCACGACTGTAATGTATTCCAAGAGACACTGCAGAATGAGGCCACTGTGATTGGTGGGGAATAATGCCTTAACGTCAAATCGATTCAATCTGCTATGTAAACCACCTCAATCTGGAACTTGGAAAAAGGTTTTCTTTACTAAAAGCTTGCAGCCTGCCCGCTTATACTTCTGGCGTTCACCACTCACACTTTCGTAATTTCGTCCACTTTCCTCTTCAACCACAATCCAAATACATACAAAACTTTGTCAATTTCTGGGTCATAAACAAATCGCCCTACTATATGTCCGGTCTTTCTCTGAAGATGCAATCTTGGCCAATATGCTTAAGCTTGCAAATGCACCTCATCCAAGAATAGTGTGACCCAATCTTGTTGCGGGATGAAAGCTGGGATTCGTCTACTGCCACAGGCAGAGGACATCAGGCAAGACATAGTGAATAAAGTTAAGGTATGGGGATCCGTTGGTCTAGTTTTCACCACCCAAACATAAAAGAACAAAATCACTTCGCTCTTAAGTCTCTTGCATCGAATCAGAACATCGTGGTTTACTAGGCAGAAAAGGGGGAATGCCACTGTGGTGTTTGACCATTCTAAATACTGCATGAAACTCCTGTTACACCTCGATGATGGATACCACTTCCATAAATTAGCAGCATCGCCGGTGGAACAATATCAAACTTGCATTAGCACGTGTTTTAAATCTCTGCTGTGCCAGAACGCAATCAACATGCCACATTGTGCATTTCCCGAGCCACCCCTTCATCTTCGCTACGTGCGAGATTCACAAGGATGGTTTCCCACTGAGCTTTTAGTAGAGAAAACTTTTTTCGCTAGATCCCAGATTGAGGTGGTTTAGGAGCCCGATTGGTTTGGAGTGAATGAAGGTGTGTTCGTAGCACATGACGTTAAGACAATATTCCCTTCCATTTACACCAGTGTCATTCTGTGGTATGTCCTAAGCTGTAGAAGATGAGACAAATCTTAGGGCCCTTACACCTGAACATGTGGACTCCCAATTTTGAAACCGTTTTCAACTCCTCCTATGTCTAGTACGAAGGTGAGTTTTATGCCCAGGTGCAGGGAGTACCTGTGGGGTCTTCTATTTCTACCTTTTTTCATGATGTTGATTCGCCTTTTTTTAAATTAATGCATAAATAAAGTTTACGTCCCACAGATTATTTGTTGAACGCGCTACCTTATCTTTGTCCTTATCTGGACGATATCTTTGCCGGGCTGAAGCACTTCACTGATATTAAACGGGTATTATTGATTCTCAACATGTTCCACCACTCCTTGTATTTTACCGTCAAGTTAGGGATTGCGGACGGTTTCCTGCATTTTTGGACCTCACGTTTCATCGTAACCAGTTCCTGCAGTCTATGTACCTTTCTCGTTTTTTGAAACCCATTCAGCCTTTTACAAATAACGACCCTCGGTCCACCCACTCCCAATGAGCTCAATGGCATACTTTTAGGTGAGCTTCGAATAGCCAACCAACATTGTTCCAGTGAGGAGGATCGTAAGTTTTAACTCAGTAACATTACTTTCAAAAACGCCATCAACTATTACTTGGTAGCACGGGTCTTAAAATTGTTGTTAGACAACTCAGCAGGAATCAACCTTTTCGTAGTCCATAGAACTGATTCCCCTCACCCTCGACTGGACTTTTTTTTTGGCTGTTTTGAATTGGCATTTTCTGGCATTTCAGCAGATACTGGCAAGGCACAATATTAGAGTGGAATCTAGGCCTACTTGTACCTTTCCTGGGGTAATTCGTCTTCCTCACTCGTAGAAGGATGAATTAAAGAGATTTCTACTCCGGTTTGGCGAGTATTGGCTCTCCCATGCAAGACCTACGCATCTGTCTAAATTTTGATGAATCTCCCTTAAACCCAGTACTCGACTCTGAAAGAAACGTTATTTATATTATTAAATGTGGGGGACGACCTTTCATTTATGTATCCCAGTGTAAAAGGGCATTGGGCCAGAGCAATTTTTTTTTACGCATGCGTTTGTCGATCTTTGCCAGTCAATAGGGATCTTATAACAACAAGGTGTAATTGGGATTTCAATGGTGTGGATTACCGTAAACTCAATAGAATCGTTGTTACGTTATCAGTAAGGTGGAACATGATAGTAGCTTTTAATGTGCGTGACAACTTTACAAGTTACTCCCCTACATATCTTAGAGAGTTGGATTGGGTCACCGTGTTATTCGGATCAAGTTTTAGGACGGATCACTGGGTCACTGGATCTCATCAACAGAACCGAGATTTTGAGTCAGACCGGTGGCCATATGATCCAGTGACCCAAACTGAACCGATAACCCAGAAAGTTCGGGTCAGACCCGATGAGCTGGAATATTGGATTAGATCTAGTGACCTAGCCTAACCTGGTTAGCTGAACTGATTCGGAGACCCACTGACCCCCAACTAAGCCACAGACTACAATAAATTGAATTTGTTCTTGTATTAGTACCGAAAGTGCTCTGTTTCTATGAAAATATTTTTTGTTTCTTTGCTATATCCACTGAATCATAATGAAAATAACAATAATAGTAAAGAAAGTTACAATTTTATTAAAGTAGAGCCGGCCTTACTTATATTTACTGCTAAATAACACTTTCTTTAAGCTTAAAGATAATATTTCTGTTTTATTATATTTCCAAGCATTGTTGAAAGAAGAACATAATGTCTATTGCTAAGTTAATGTGTGCCAGTTGGTGAAAACGAGCTTTGCAATCCAACACAGCGGTAAGGTTTTGGCATATACATCACAACTTATAATAACTGGCGAGAGAACATTAGTTTATACCCCATTTAAGAGGGCAAATCCAGCGTTTAACTTTTGTAAATCTGTTTGTTGCATCACCATCCATCATCCACCGGTTAACACAAGGCTCGTATTTGATTTGAGTGACCAGTTGAGAATTTGTTACAGTTAAGAAATTCTCTAAATGGATGTTCAAAGGCTCGAGAATTACTGAAAATAAGTTAGCTTACAGGCGTGTGGGGAAGGGGGGAGGGTAACAGTACCAAATTTTTCTCAGACATTATTTTCAGTTGTTTCTTTCTGCCCTTCAAGATCATTAAGTAAATCCAGGTCTGGCCAGGTCACTGAGTCCGGCAGTGTTACGGGGTCTGGCCGGGTAACCTGGTCGATTCAGAAAACCGAGTCTGGCCGTTCACCGAATCTGGCGGGTCACTGGGTCCCAGGTCAACCTATTTGCGGGTTACCATATCACTGGGTCAAAATAGTCACCCGTTTCAACCTGAATTTTAACCTTATTCCTGGATTTGGATGGCATTTACAAAGATTGTGTGCTCTCACTGGGTGCCCATTCGTGCAATAATGACCTAGCATAGATGCAAACGATGGTTCGTGTTGGAGACACGTGACATCATTAAAAATGCTAATTTTATTCATCCGCATGGATTTGGGTGTGATTCCAATTTACGTCTACATATCTATATAAATAAATAAACAGAGCCATTGTAGAACCCAGGAACTGCAATGACGAACAGTGTACAGCCATCTAGATGAAAATAAAATCTCTTCTTGGCTCACAAGGCAGGTGTTTGTTTAATTATCTTTTCCACTAGAATTTAATTTCTTGGCTTTTGTATATTTATTCAATTTGAGAGAAATGAAAATTAACAAATATTGATTAATACTCATATTTTTTATTTATTTCTATTTTATTAGTATTAATTGTTCATAATACATGACGGCTAGTACTTGTTTCGTGAAATTAATATTTCGAAAACGAGGCAAAAAATAGCAATGATGATCCCAAGCGAGAGAATAGCAAAAGCTCCTATGACTTGCTGAACAGGAACAGTCATCAATGGTTTGCACTTACAAGCAGACGCGTCGTATTGATTAAAAAATTTGTTCTGAAGCTTGTGTAATATTCCTGAGCTCCTAATCGTCAAAAGTCTAGAAAAAATAAAAGTAGAAAAGTATATAAATAATTACGCACTTTTTAGTGAACTGCTAGGCAAAGCATTTCTCCTGGTGTATGTCTCCCAACCAGTCTCCACTATGACTTAGAAACCAAACTATTCATTTCAAACTTTTCACATGCCCACTTTGTGGATGTCATTTCGTAAATCAATACAATTAAGCAAACTGTTCGGGGATTTTAATTCTCAGCATCAGAATTATTCACAAATTAACTAGCACATTACAGTTATAGTCATTATTCAGGAGAAAGACTTGACAAATAAAGGCACCTGACAGCAAGTGTGTGACGTGTTTCAACTAATGGCTGAAGACCACTATTGAATAAATTCAACCCGTTCAAAATATCGTTCTTGTCTGCACAGATTTTTTTTTACTTATTAAACGTTACGTCACTTAAAGCAATCCAACAGTTGAAAGAGGGCCAGCTCAGTTCTGAACCTTATTAGACGTTTTCAAGAAAAAAAGGGTTCTAGAAAACTGACAACTATTGGGAAATTAACAGTGACCCAAGTGCTCTCTTTGATCACTTAAGCCACCAAAGAACAATTGTAAGGGATGGATAGGTTCTCTGGACTTGTAAGCTATTGGACATCAGCTGCACTATTTTATGAATACGTTGGATAAATTTAAACTTTTTTATACACGTTTACTACACCTTGAAATAGTTGGCATGAATCACCTGAGGTCTATTACCAGTGAGTTTGGAGTGGACAGAGTTAGACACACTATCAAGGATCATGAAGCGCTCAAGTTAATTGTGTCGTGAAACCTAACCTAATCTAACCTAACCAACTTCTAGCCAAAATTTTACAAGTCTTGATATTAACGTTAACAACACTATGTTAGTTTGCTCCGCCGAAGAAAAAAAAATTTTGAAAATTATTGCTGATAAGAAGACATCGGGAGCATTAGGTTTAGATGGTTTTTACATGGAAAACTTTAAGAAATCAGCATGTAATAGTGCTAAATTTATTTGCAAATTGATTAACTGTATAATAGATACAGACGTTTGGCCTTAAAAATTAAAGACAAAAAATTAGACCAGTTTATAAGAAATCGCAAAAACAAACTATGATAATTACCGACCTATTGCAATTTTGCTAGCAATAAATAAAATCATTGAACATTTTTTTGCAAACAATATAAATTTTCTCGAGAAGAACAAAATTTTAAGTAAAAAACAATTTGGCTTTCAGAAGGAAAAGCCACTATTGAAGCACTTAGCTTTGCAAAATTTATCAAAATTTATAATAATAATAATAATAATATAATAATATAATAATAATAATTTATTCAGCATTTTTGTACAAAAATCGAGGCACGAAGCGTAAAGCTTGTGAGTGCACTGAATGTGTGACAAGTCTAAGTTTAATACATGATTTCATTAGCAAAACATTAAAAATATTGACAAGAAATATACACTTTTTTAAAATTAGTTATCTAACAGCCAATTCTTAACCAGTTTTTTAATGTTATTCAGATTCAGATTTGTTCTAATATCTCTCGGTAAATCATTCAAGGTTTGTGGGATAACAAATATGTTATGTCTTTTTCCGTAAGAGTTTATCCACAATGGAGTTTTTAACCAAGTCTTATTATTTCGGATTGGGCGCTCAATTTTAGTTTGGAAGGTGTTATCAAAGAAATATTTTACAATAATAGTATGCTTAAACAGTTGTAGAAAGTTTGAGATTTTGTGTTCAGTCATCAATTCTTTAGTTGTTTTATTATTGTTAACACCAAAAAGGGTTTTAATAGCTTTGTTCAACGTTTTTTGTAAACGTTTAATATGACAAGCTGATGTGGAACCGAAAATCGTACATGCATATCGCACAATTGAGAGAATCCACGCATCAAAGAGTACAATTTTTGTTTTGGGGTCAAGAACTTCTCGTAAGGTGTACAGTGAGGGAATAGTACCTCTAATTTTTTTAATTAATGAATCGATATGATTATGGAATTTCCAATTGTCGTCAATTATTATGCCTAAGTATTTCAGGTTATCAACTTGTGCAAGTTTTGGGCAGTTACAATTCAATTTAAAATTACAACCATCTTCATGAAGTCGTATATGACATTTATTTCTCAGAGTATGAGAGGTTGTAATGTGCAAGAAGACTGTTTTGTCCGTACTAATAAATAATTCATTTGTTGAGAAAAAATTATTAATATTATTAAAATCATGTGGCAAATTTTTTATCATGGTGTCTTGATTTGTGTGAGTTGAGATTAGGAAGATGTCATCAGCATATAACGTCACATGGGTGTAAGTACATGAGAGGGTTACATCATTGATGTAAATAAGGAATAAAACCGGTCCTAAAATGGAGCCTTGTGGTACTCCATAAGCGATTGACTGCCATTCTGACAACTTACCATCAATTTTCACACAACTTTCCCTTCCCGTTAGGTAATTTTGTAAAATGCCAAGAAACTTTCCACGGATTCCAACATTAAGAAGTTTTTTTTAGTAAAATATCTTAGTCCAGGGTATCAAAAGCCTTTTTCAAGTCTATTGAAATTGCCCCAATGTGTTTACTTTTATTTAAGGCACTAGTAATTTTATTATTGATTGCATTTAGGGCATCGGTCGTACCTTTATTTTGTTGGAACCCAAATTGGCTCTCATGAATAATTTTGAATTTTTTGAAAAAAGCCTGTAATTTGTTAGCAAAAAATTTCTCAACAATCTTATCTAGGACTGGAAGGAGTGCAGTGGGCCTGAAGTTACAATATTCGTTTGATTCCCTTTCTTAAATATGGGTCTAATGATCTGTTTTTTTAAATTAGTTGGCCAGATTCAGTTTTAATAATTGCCGCAATCAAGTAAACAAGGAATTCAGCAGTTTGTTCTTTGGATTGAACAAAATTCTCAAGCAAAAAGCCATCATATCCACACGATTTTTTTATTTTTACCTGGTTTATAATTGTAAGTATTTCATGATAACCAGGTTCAATTATTTGTATAGTATGCGGATTTTTATTTGTCATCACATTCGAATTTGTGCACCTTTTATTATTACTGATTACCTTGTTCTTTTGTTTAGTTTTTTTTAACAAGGGAACTTCATCATGAAAAAATGAAGCAAAGTTATTACTAATGTTTTCTGCACTGACATCTTTAAAAGCCTCCTTAATTTTTTCATCTACATTCCCCCCTCTTTTTTTATTGGATTTTCCACATAGTTGATTAATTTTTTCCAAGATTTTTGCACCATTATTCCAATTTTTGTTAAAGAAGTTTTGATAAAATTTTTGTTTAGCTTCATTTACCAAATTACGAACGTTTCTTTTTGCCTCTTTATAGATCCTGATTTGTTCTCGCGAGGGAATCGACATTTTTGAAATTTTTGTCCACAATTTATTTTTTTCATTAATTTTCATTAGCAAAGAAGGGTTCATCCATTCAGCTCTGAACGACTGAGCTTTTCTGTAATTAGTAGTTGTCTGTTTATAATTTATTTTTTTATTTAAAATGTTGCTATCATAGATTTTTTTATTTTTGATTCAGTTTGGTCATAAACAACGTTTGGGTCAGTGAACGTTTTTAAAAAGTCC
>JAHWFP010113873.1:3791-14584 GCA_023313725.1 Lithobius niger
TGTAGTCTGGCAAGTTTTTTTTTGGGGGGGGGGGCTTCCCCAATCAGACTGCCCCAAAGGGAGAGGAAGAGTTGGGGGAGGGGGAAGGCTTCGCTGCCCTACATTTACGTTGTGATGATAATGTAAACAGCTGATATTGGGTAACTTTTTTCGGTCTTGGTTCTCTCATTATTAAAATATAGTCTCACAAGAGTTGAAGGGGATTGGGGTACCCAAACTTGACTACCAGAAATGGAGACGTGGGGGCATCAGGGCCCGACATTAGGAGGAGGTGAAGACTTTATCTGAATCCGACTATGCTGAGTGGATGGGGGAGGGGGAATAGACCTATATTTACAGCATAAAGTAAATGGCTGATTTTTATTACTATTTTCGGTCTAAGTACAATAAATCCAAAACCGTAATCGAACAAGATTGAGAAGATTTGCTTTACCCCAAAAAGACAAATCTTTGGGAGAGGGGCATTCTCATTGCTCATTATTAGGTTATTAACAGGATTAGTAAGCCAGTGTTAGTCAGCCTAGTCAGCTCTGTTAAACTATCAACTTTAAAGTTCATAATGCTGTTAAATATGAACATTTTGAAACCATATTTGGAATCTAACCTCGATAGTCAAGGTCTGTCTCCAGTCGAAAAATTTTGAAATTGGGCCCAGCCAAATTCAAAATACAGAGAGGGACCAAATAGACAACTTCTTGTTTTCGTTCTTTTTCTAGGGATGTAGTGTATGTATCTTTTCTTTCGTCTGTCCTCTCTACAGGTCAAACTATACCACTTAAATCATGGGGATAGGTTCAAATCATAGCTTCCTAGGTAGGCATGTGCCTTTTCAAGATTATTTTAGTTTAACTAAACCAGCAGTTCCCAACCTTTCTGCAGGATTATTCCCCAATGGGACTAGCATGCAATGATGCCCCAACGCCCCCCCCCCCCCCAAAAAAAAATAATAATGAGTATTTTTTTTCACATAGGATAAGGCAGTGTTGCCAGATGAGTAGAAAAATGCCTGTCGAATTTTGGCCAAAGTATCTGCTCATATATCAAAATGATAATTTCGCCACCATTGTACAATTGACTTCTTTTGTGATGCATAGCTAAATAGAAAGTTCACCATTGATTTTTATAGTATGGTGAGGGATTGCTTTGCGCCCCCCTGCATGCTTCACGCCGGAGGCTCGCATGACGGGTTATGAAACATGGAACTAAACTAATCCCTTAGGAAAAATTGTCACTATTTTCAATGAAAAAAAATCATGACGTTTCAGTGATGAATTGCGGCAACGACTTGTCTTGAGTTTTCATGATTTATCATGGTCTGACATCAGGATTTATCATGAACATCATGAACCATCAAGAACATCATGACAAATCCTAATAGCAGATCATGATAAAGCATGACTACCTTTCATGACAAATCATAGTAAATCATGACTAGACATTGCCCCAATTCATCATGGACAATCATGATTTTTTTATTGCATTGTTTTGACAACTTTTCAATAAGGGATTATATAGAAAAAAAAAAACCATTCACGTGCTAACTGATACATTGCTAGTTTGCTGCATAAAAAACAGATTCTCCTTGCTGTAATCAAATTCTCTCAACGTACAATTATGTTGGTGTAGCTAATACAACATTCGTGTTAGATTCGTGAATACTGTTCGTTACACTCACGAATCCTACTTCAAGGGCAGGAATTTCTACATCCCACCAGAGGGAGTTACCTGTCTTTCTCCTCCTAAACCCCAGGTTAGGCCTACAATGAACGAAAGCCAAAAAGTCTACGTTTATTAGTTCTGTGTTTTAGTTATGTGTGTGGTTTCTTTTTCAGTTTTGCAGGCATTTTCTAAGTGTTTCTGAGTTCACGTTTTAGTTCGTGTGCGTGTATTAGTTTGTATATTTTTGTGTGTCCATTTGTAAAGTGAGAAATATCCAACCATTTTGTTTGTTTGGTTAATGATGAACACGAACGCCTGTGTGTGATAGTTCACTTTTTTCGAGGGAACTCTAATCCGTTTCTTATTTACGTACCTTCACAGCTGTGAGTTCTGTGGGGATATGAGCTCTAATACATTTTCCTAAATGGTGTTCAGTTAATTTGTTAGATTTTTCGCTAATTTTATTATTATCGCTTCTGATTTACAATCAGTATGTCCATTCTCTGCCCAATTTTGTTTGTTAAAAAAAAGGAGCATACATATTTATGTCCATGTTCCGTCCTTGCTTTGTATTACTTGATGGCCTCACACTAGCGTGTGTCTATGTTTAGCGTGTATCTGCTCAATTCTACAGTTGACTATGCACTTGCAGGCAGTTGTTGCTTGGAGCCAGGAACTGCTTTTCTCCCAGACGGCCTTGTAATGGCAATATTCCCTCCTGCCTATAGTGAGTAATGCAAGGAAAAACGTCTGCTAATCCATTATTAAAATAAGAACGGCACTTAATTTATCATAAATTTAACGTAAAACGGCTAAAGATAATTTAGTAATGCAGTGAACATCGCATCTGTAGTGTACTACTGAACGCCTTAAGCCCTAACCAGACTGGCTACTTGCGGCTGCACGACGATGCAGTATGGTGTAAAAAAGACTTCAATATTGGTCCTTAAACGCAACACCTACTACACGATTGCAGTAATGTTGACCTTGTCGGCGCGTAGTTACGCATCGCTTCGCACGAAATTTTCTTCTGTCTGGAGAGGGCTTTACTCCTGGTACGATGCAAACAACGTGCTTGCGTCCTGCAAATGAGCGCCGTTAAGTCTACTCTCCTATATTATGCTGTTAAGAAGCAGGTTGTCGAATTCGGGCGGGAAATGTTACGTGCATTTTCTCACAAAATCTTAAAACTTGTGTTTGAAATCTCTACTAATTAAAAGTACGCTACGTTGGCTAAATTACGTATAAATTAACAAACATGTAAACGACAGCTACATCCACACGTCATTCACCGTCGCCCACACCAAAGAAGAATTGGTAGGTTGAGTTTATGTTGCGTTCGGGATAGGGTGGAAGAAGGTTCCGTGTTATAATTCTCTCCAATTCAGCACGATTGTGACCTAAATTCTTCAGGAATCATTGATTAAATCTTTAACGTATTTTAACAGCAAGTACGTAAATAAACTCCTGCTTGCTGTTCTAAATAAATGTGTCTTGTAGTTTATTGTTGTCACGTGAATGAGAGTCGACACGATGACGAATCGTACTAGTGACGATTTGGGGTTAAAAATGATACTAATTTGTGGCGTGTAGAAGCGACGAGAGTTACTTTTTCTTGATCCAACATGGTTCGTTTTCGAAGGCACCCATATTGGCTATGAGCAAGCATCTGGAGAGATAGCTACAAGGGGCACTGGATTAAAATGGAGGGGAAAACAACGGTACTTCTAGTCAATGCAGTGCTTTGAGAGCGGATTTCTTAGCCTTAAAAAAACCGTTGTTTTCGCTAATTCCTAATTCTGCGAGGTTGTAATCGGAAAAGAAAAGATTCGACTTGCTAAGAAATTTCAGCAACTGCCAAAAAATTGACAAAAATTGCGCGTCTTAGGCCTAAGAAATCCGCTCTAACAGCATTGGCTTTAGTAAAACACCCTTCTTTTCCCCCCTCCAGTGCCCCTTGCAGCTAGCCCTGTTACTGGCTCCAGCATAGAAATAAATATATAACATTATTGTCACTGCACTACAGGCTACTCCAACTAAAATGTAGCAATAGATAGTTTTATGGAACTCGGTAGTGGTGCCAGCCAACTCCAGATGGGGGTGGGCAATGATTCCCCGACCGGGGGGGGGGGGCAAAGAAAATGAACATCCATTGTTAAAATTTGTTGTACTTCAGCAGGGGCCAAGCGAATCCAGCGAGGGAGTCTGGGGGAATGCTGAAAGCTCCCCCAGCGGGGTCCGAGGCAGAGTCCCGGAAGCTGAATCATTTTACACTATTTGAGAGTCTATTTTCGGTTTCCCAAGACACGTTTGCACCACAATGTTACGCAAATTTCGGTTGTCTTTCGTAAATATTCTTCAGCATAAGAGGTCGTAAAACGTAATTGTGACCAAAATTCTGGGTTTTTTTATACATTTTATTTACAAATTAAATTAACTGATAAAATTAACTGATTTTTTTAAAAATATTATTAAACTAACGTTAACTCACTAAATAATTTAGGTTTGAAAAGTATTGCTGCTTACTTTTCAAATGGTGGAAGATTTAGCTGACGTTTCTGAATTAACTGAGAATTAGTTTTAAAATCACGGTGGCGATGGGCTAAGAGGAAAAGAGCTACTAGCAAATTAAACCGCCAACTTAGTCTTCAATTTTGATTCTTTGCTCGGTGTTTTATGAAGTAAATTGATATCAGACTTCAACTGACGAAAACTTGGAAGGAAGGCTTAACTTTTGTAAAAATTTAGCCAACGTTTCGGCTGTAACCATAGCAAGAACACACAGTTTGCCCTCAAAGGTACACGCCAGTGACTTTTTTTAAGCCCTGTATTGGTTTGACTCTATGACGCTAAATTCATGCATCTTGTAAATTTAAACTCTTTGCCATCTTACTGACACTGTCGTAAGTGCTGAAGTTGTTTTCAATGAACCTGATGGCCCTCCTCTGTATACCCTCAAGTTTGTCAATCTGGCTCACCAGATACGGATCCCACACAGCAGCAGCATACTCCATCCCAGATCTAACCATACTTTTGTATATGCAGTGAGTTTTGTAGCAGGGGTGAAACCACGAAGGATCCTGCTTAAAAAACAAAGTTGCTTCCTCGATCGGTTTGTAACATCGCTGATGTGACTGTCCAGTTTAGAGAATTGTTTAAAGTGACACCTGGGATCTTCATCTCAGACACTCTTGGTAAAACAGAATTTCCGACAATATAGTCAGTGACGATAGGATTACGACCCCTCTAGTAACAAACATGACTGACGACTTCAGCGTTTGAATTGACATTCCCCAGGTTGTACACTAGTTGAAAACCCTATTAATAACATCCTGGAGAGAGTTGGTGTCGAGGAAAGAGCATACCCTATTATGCATTGTACTCTCATCAGCGAAAGCTTATCCGTGATCACCAACAATGTCCATTAAATCATTAAGGTACACAACAAACAGAAAAGGTCCAAACACAGAGCCCTGTGGGACTCCGGTCACCACTTTCTGCTGGTCTGACAACACACCATAAATAACAACACTCTGGGTTCGATTGCACAAGAAGGAAGCAAACCAGTCACCCATGCATCCAAGGCCATACGCCCAAAGTTTGTGGATGAGAAGAGTATGCGGCACCTTGTCAAATGCTTTTTCCAAATCGATACCAACAAAAATACGCCAAAAATACTGCCAATATTTTTGCAAGAAAATTTAAAGAAGTGTACAGTGAAGTATCACCTCCACTCAGCAGAGACCCTTCTCCAACCTGTACTGAAAAAGAGCACGTCGAACCTATTAACAACTTTGAAATAGCAAACCACTTAGATAGGCTCAAAGAATTCAAATCTCCCAGACCAGACGACATTTCTACTAACATCTTGCTTAACTGCAGCCCTGGCAGAACCTCTTACTTTTATCTTCAATGTCTCGCTTTACAATGGAATTCTGTCAAAAGATTGGAAGGATGCCACTTTAATCCCCATTAAAAAAAAAAGGGATAATAATGAACCGCTGAACTACCGACCCATTAATCTCACCAGCACGGTCTTGGAGAAGATAGTAAGAAAATTGAAACCCTCCTCTCGAACAAAAACTGGAAAAACAAGTCCCAACATGGGTTTACTAAGAAAAGGTCTACTTTCACCAACATGCTTGAGGCTTACAATAAAATAAACACTGCAATCAATTGTAATGTCCCATATGACATAGTTTATACTGATTTCGAGAAGGCCTTCGACAAAGTGGATCACCAGAAACTTATTTATAAACTCGGTCTTAACTCCCTAATTGCAGAATCATTAATTGGGGTAATAACTTTCTTTCTAACAGAAGATTTAGGGTGAGAACTGAAAACGAATTTTCTAACTGGACTTCCATCAACAAGACAGCGTCCACTCCCCACTACTTTTTAACATTTATATTGCTGATCTTACAGAACAGTTAAGTAGTGACGGATTCCAGTTTGCCGACTACACGAAAGCTCTCAAAATTCACTAGAGAACCAGAAGGGGCAGAAATGCAGAACGATTTGGACAGGATTGCTAATTATTGTGACACTTGGTCTATGAAGACTAATAACAGCAAATGTGCCGTTCTCCATGGTGGTCATCAAAATGTCAAGCAACAGTACTATTTACATAATGTACCCATTCAAAGTAAAGAATCTGAGAAAGACCTTGGGATATTCATAAATCATGACCTCTCCTGGATGGAACAAAGTAACAATGTAGCCAAGAAAGCTAACCGTACCATTGGCCTCTTCAAGCGAACCTTTGGAAAAATTCCCGCTGATAATTTTGGGATTATCTAAAAACGTATGCAAGGTCCATTATTGAATACTGCAATTCTTGGAGTCACAGCCTCTCGACCAGACAATTCTCGAACATATAGAGCGAAGAGCTACCAGGCTAGTGAATGGAACTAGAGGTATGAGCTACGAACAAAGGTTGGCCATGCTCAAGTTGCCAACCCTAGAGAAAAGAAAAAAAAACGCAGTGATTTGATCGAGTCCTTCAAAATTATGAAAGCGTACTACAACCTGGACAAAAATAACTTCTGGATGCCTTCGAAATGTGAAAGTACCAGAGGTCACAACTCCAAAATTGTCAAGCCGCAAGCAAGAGTGAACATTGTGAAATATTTTTTTACTCATCGTGTGATCGACGATTGGAACTCTCTGCCCCAGAGTGTCGTTGACGCACCATCAACCAACTCTTTCAAAAACAGACTATTTTTTAATGATGGTTTAATTAAGAGGGAGCGTACAAGCAGAATGTTTCCTGCTCTCGATTTACATATTAACATCCACCTGTCCCCCTGCCTGGATGCCTTCAGCAATTTTGTGGATTAGCTCCACCACAAGTAGATCAATCAAGGCACCCTCTCTGAAACCGAACTGGTTAGCACGAAGAACGTTTTCTCTGAGCAAGTATTCAACAGTAGTGGCGCCAGCCACCCACAGATTGGGGGGCAATGATTCCCCGACAGGGGGCCAAAGAAAATTTATGTCTTCTGTTAAACTTTGTTGTACTTTGGCAGGGGCCTGGAAAAACTAGCTAGGGGGTATGGGGGAGCGCTATAAGCTCCCCCAGCGGGGTCCGAGCGGAGACCCGGGAGCTGATGCATTTTTTGCTATTTGAAGGCCTATTTTCAGCTTCCCGAGACAATTTTACAACACACTTGTTAAGCAAATTTCGGATGTTTTTCATAAACATTCTTCAGCATGAGACGTCGTAAAACCCTAATTGTGACCAAATTCTGTTTTTTTATAACGCAGTGGCTACTGTCAGTACAATTCGTGCTGGCACGAAGCGACCAATTTTAGCTGCTGCCAGTAGTACGCGAGAGTGGGTCTGCGCATGCGCAACTAATATTGCCCGATTTAATGGTCAATCTGGGAGAAGTGAAAAACCGTGTGTCACATGGCTTTGTGGTAACGTGTCGGACTACAACTCCGTGGACCCAAGTTCGAAACTTGGCTGGCTTGTGTTTTTTTTTTTTGCTGGCTACTTTTAAACTTTATTTTTATGACAAATATTCAGCCTAATTTTTTATTTAGTTACAATTTTTTACATTTTTTCCGCTTTTTTTCACTAACTGTCGTCTTTAACTAGGCTACTTTTTAACACTTCTTTGTTTCATAAATGCTTGCATCATATGTTTTAGGATTACATAAATTCTCGATGTATATGATAAGCGCGTGAAGCGCGCCCCCTCAGACGGTGTTTCATATTGTTCTCTGGTTGCATGGGGAGCTACGCAGCGAGGTTTGATAATCAGTGGGGCTAACTAGTGTTCACCATCTGCCAGTACTAGTAAAGACCAAGAGATAGGGCATGTTTTCAACTCTCTTGCTGCCAGTACACCACTAGTACAGGCCAATTGATAGAAGTACTGGCAGCAGCGTTTTTAAGTCTCTTGCTGCCAGTACAAAGCTAGTACAGGCCAATTGATAGGGGGTACTGGCAGCAGCGTTTTCAACTCTCTTGCTGCCAGTACACCACTAGTACAGGCCAATTGATAGAAGTACTGGCAGCAGCGTTTTTAAGTCTCTTGCTGCCAGTACAAAGCTAGTACAGGCCAATTGATATGGGGTACTGGCAGGAGCGTTTTTAAGTCTCTTGCTGCCAGTACAACGCTAGTACAGGCCAATTGATAGGGAGTACTGGTAGCAGCGTTTTCAACGCTCTTGCTGCCAGTACATTTTGTACTGGCAGTAGCATCTGCCTTTTTATAATGCATTTTATTTACAAAATATATTAACTGATGAATTTACATTTTTTTTTTTTTTTATATATTATTACTTTAACGTTAAGTAATACTGAATAATTTAGGTTTGAAAAGTATTGTTGCTTACGTTTGAACTTACGGCCAACTATTTTCAGCTTTTTCCCCCAAATTTTTACGAATGTTATGTCTTCATGTAGACTCAATCTTCCAGCTGTTCCCCGACAACAATCTCAGTTACTCCCCGACAGGGGGGCAAGGCTCCCCCCCCCCCTTGCTCCCCCTGTGGCGCCACCCCTGTATTCAAAGCAATGTTTCACAGTAAAGTGTTCCAGCATTTTACAAAGGTTAGATTAAGAGAAATTGGTCTGTAGTTGTTTGGGTCTTTTGTCTCCCTTCTTGTGCAATGGTACAACCGTCGCAGTCCTCCATTTTAGCAGCACATATCTAATGCTGATGGATTTAGTGAAAATAATTGTTAGGTACTTAGCAGTGACTTCCGCCAATAGTTTAACAATAGGCACTGCCAGGCCTACAGGACCAGGTGATTTAAAATCATCAAGATTATTAGAATCCCACAATACGAAACCACAATATCATCGCTCACAAACGTTTCAACAGGAGGTAGCGGTACGTTATTGTCAATCTTGGAAAAGTTATTGCAAAAAAAACAGCATTGATTGTGTCAGTTACATGCTTATCGTCAACAACATGGACACCACTTGTTACAACTCGTTATAACTGTATGGCTTTTCACCAGTGTGTGTTACCATGTGCTTAGTAAGGCTACTTTTATGAAAGGACGCATAGTTGCAATCCTTACAACTGAATGGCTTTTCACCAGTGTGTTTGTATGTGCTTAGTAGAAATAAGTAAGTAGTTTATTATAGTACAACGTGGTACAAAAACACTGCATTATGCAGTGTGAAGACAAATACAAATTTAATTTAATTAACAAATTATGTACGACTGTACATATCAAACTAAAAACAAAAGCAAAATAACAACCAACAATTACTCATCAAGACAACCAGTGGCAAGTTTCCCCAAGGAAGTTTTAAAGCCAGAGAGATTGGTGTGACGTACACATTCGATCGGCAGCTTGTTCCACTCAACAACAGTTCTTGGGTAAAATGAGCACTCGAAATGAGTCAGTGCTTGGCTGCCAAACTCCAAGCTTCATGGGATGATCGTTTCGTCCAGTAAAATTTGGTTTAGTAAGCCGACTTTCAGGATCCACGATGGTAAGCCTGCTATCCTTTCTTCGATCTCTCAAACTATGCAAGTTTAATTTCTCAGCCACCTCACTAACACTTGCAAACCAGCTGAAATTGTTTTCTAAAAATCTGATGGCACGCCTCTGTACAGCCTCAAGCATATTAAGCTGGACCTCCTGGTAGGGGTCCCATACCACAGCAGCATACTCCATTTTTGATCTAACCATACTCTTGTAGGCAGTGAGTTTAGTAGAAGGAGTGAAACCCCGTAACACACTGCTCAAAAATCGCAATTGCTTTCCCGCACTATTTGTAATGTCACTAATGTGGGAATTCCAATTAAGAGTGTTGTTTAGAGTAACACCCAAAATCTTCATCTCCTCCACTCTAGGAAGTGCATCATTACCCACTTTGTGGTCAACAATAATAGGGGTTTTTCCTCTTGATACAGACATGACCGCACACTTTAGAAGCTGGATCGACATCCCCCAGGTCGAACACCAGTTAAACACATTCGTAATAACTTCCTAGAGAGCGATGGAATCAAGTTGTATGCAGATGTTTTTCATCATCGTGCTGTCATCAGCAAAAGCTGATCCATGATCTCCAATAATCTGCATTAGGTCGTTCAGGTAAACAATGAACAAAAAGGGCCCGCAGACTGATCCCTGAGGCACACCAGAAGGACGTTTTTGAACTCAGAAGCAACACCATTGATTACGACACATTGTGTTCTGTTGTTTAAAAAAGATGCAAACCAATCAGCCAAGTGACCAAGACCATGCATACGAGGTTTATGGACGAGTACGTTTACGAGAGAACGCATAGTTGCAATCATTACACCTGAATGGCTTTTCTCCAGTGTGTTCTGGCTGCCATGTGTCTAGCAAGATTACTTTTATCAGAAAACGCGTAGTCGCACTCCTTACAACTGAATGGCTTTACACCAGTGTGTATTAGCTTGTGCTTAGTAAGACTACTTTTTAGAGAGCACGCATAGTTGCACTCCTTACAACTGAATGGCTTTTCACCAGTGTGTTTTAACATGTGCATAGTAAGACTATTTTTTTGAAAGCACGCATAGTTGCAATCATTACAACTGAATGGTTTTTCACCAGTGTGTGTTAGCATGTGCGTAGTAAGACTGCTTTTGTAAGAGCACGCATAGTTGCACTCCGTACAACTGAATGGCTTTTCACCA
>JAHWFP010113875.1:7122-37703 GCA_023313725.1 Lithobius niger
GTCTCGAGGTTCCAGTGCAAGAAATGCTAGGTTGAGTTTTTATCGCAAAAAGAGGTGGAAAGTCATTTGGAGAAGCCTTGCGTGTTAAACTTTACGTGTCTTGATTGTGGAGGACTCGTTTCTTCCTACGATGAATTTTTGGTGCACTACGACTGATGCGATGGAAAAATGATTACGCCTGAAAAAATCAAGTTTGGCGGTATATATTACTGCGAAGCCTGTTAGAAGTATTTCCCTGATTTAGAACGAGCTATTGTTCATACCAGAATTTTAGCATGAAAATTTAGCAGAAAATTAGCATGATGATTGACGATTTGAAAGCCAAGACAGAGGTGACAGACGATACCGAACTTGAGGTGACGATACCGAACTTGAGGTTTGGATTTAGGAGGGTTTGATCTAGTGCGCAATTCTTTCAACAGATGTTTCTTAACTTTCAAGTGGGATTTTAAGTCGGATGAAATGCATACGAGCCTTTGATTTTGTTGAACAGTATGAGGACAAATATTGGAATCTTTTAGAACAATGTCGACGTCTTATGGTAAACACAAATGCTCAAATTGAATTATGCATTCGCTTCTAAAAAGTGACGGATAATACGGAACTATTAAAGCTTATTTTAACTCCAACCTGGTCAGGGTGGGGAGCAAAGAGGTTCTTTCGGAAATGTCGAACAAGATTCTGCATAGTATTGAACAGTTTGCCGTAGAAGGAAGTGGATGGGTTGCAAGCAATGCGTGTCCACCGAACTATGCAATGAAATTTATAGACCTTTTGCCGGGAAGGGTTATGTAGCACTCCCCAACAACCTCAAACTAGGTCCTGATATACTGGTCAATGTGCGTAGTGAAGATGATAGATGTTTTCTGTGGTCCATGTTGGCTAGTATACAACCCGTTCCATCTTCGCAACATGATTGGGATATGAAACATTACCAGTCTCATGCGCACGAGTTAGTTGTAGGTGTGTTGGACCCCATTTCTGATTTGAAGGCTCTGCATAATGTCAGTATCATCGCTACGAACTAGGAAAGAATCAGAAGCATGAAATTAGGTGGTGTTACTTTCATAGATAGTCTGGCGTTTATGACGGCATCGTTGGAAATTCTAGCTTCGAACTTAAATAGCTTCATGGACAAGCTTATCGAAGCATCATGGACAAGCTTTTCGAAGATGAATCCGTAGAACTCGTACGAGGCCTTCGGCAAAAGGTGTGTTTCCCTATGAATACCTGGCAAATGTGGAAGTGTTTGAGGAGAAGTGTTTATCTCCCATGTCGGCATTTTCCTCATTGTTGAAAGGAGCGATCTGCTTCAAATCTTATCAACACGCGATGAAGATTTGGGATTTAGGCAAATGCAAAACGTCTGGAGATTACCACGATCTGTATTTCTGGACGGATGTTGGGCTTTTAGCCAATGTCTTTGAAAACTTTAGAGCAACAAGTTTGGCTAGTTACGCATTGGACCCCTCCTATTACATTTCTACACCTTCCCTATATTGGGACGCGGCGCTCAAGAGGATGGGAGTGTCTTTGTATCTCTTCACTAACAATGACATACATCTTATGGTGGAAATGGGTATGAGAGTTGGTGTCTCGTTTATCGCTAGAAGATACGCTAAAGCCAACAACCCGTATATACCATCTACCTTCGACCCTGATAAAAAAAATTCTTAATCATATTTTTGGACTTCAACAACTTGTACAGTTGTGTTATGTGCGTGTATCTACCAAATGGATAGTACGAATGGGTGCCGGAAGACTGGCTTGAGAATATAAATCTCGATAATTACGGCGATGAGAGTGATAAAAAGAATTAGCGGCTGATATTAGAAGTGGATTGGAATAACCGGAGATGCTTCATGCATGCACAATGATTTCCCGTTAGCACCAGAGCACATGAAAATCACAAAGTCTATACTTTCTCCTTTTAACCGTCGGGCAATCGAGGACTTGCGGTTAACGTACAGCAAAGGCCTAAAGCTAACACCACTAACCTTTTCTCGAAGTAGGAATTTGAAATACTACCTTTCTCTTGGCATGGTTCTCAAGAAAATACACAGAGCAATCAGTTTTAAGCAAGCGCCTTGGCTGAAACCTTACATCATGTTTAATAACAAGAAACGGCAAGCGGCTACTAACGATTTCGACAAAAACCTCTGCAAATTGGTGAATAATGCGATTTGCGGTAAGACGATAGAGAACAAGTGCAAGAAAAACGTGTTGATAGCAACGACGAAAGAGAAAGCCATCAAGTACGCATCTCACCCATGCACCACGAGTTTCACTTCTCTAAGTGAGGATTTGTAATTTTTACAAAGACTCCCACAAACATCATCTTGAACAAGCCCATCATGATTGGATTTTGCGTCTTGGAACTGTCAAAGTTACTAGTCTACCGGTTTCACTACGACCACATGATGAAAAAGTACGGACCAGAGAGATGTAAATTCCTAATCACGGATGCAGATAGTCTGTGTTATTCGATAGAAATGGACGATGTTCACAAAGATATGGAAGAAGATGCGTCGTTGTTCGACACATCGGAGTACCCCAAAGATCGTTTCTTACACTCCAACGTCAACAAAAAAGTATTGGGGAAGATGAAAAATGAGTGCGCGGGGTGCCCAATTTCCGAGTTTGTAGGTTTAAAGTTGAAGCTCTACAGTGTTTTACAATCGGATGGGAAGAACAAAATGGCTTGCAAAAGTATTAAGAAAACAGCACAAATGGTGCATGAAACGTACAAGAATGTGCTGTTTAATAATAGCGTCGTGAGAACTCTGGGGTCTTACATTCGTTCGGAAGTGCACGACCTAAAAACCGTCGCCATCAACAATTTGGCTTTCAGTCCCTACAAAGACAAGAGATGGGTCTGCGACGATGCAGTCAGTACTCTAGTTTATGGGCACGTGAATTCACCTTTAACTATCTATATTATCCGTTCAGCTGTTGTATTTGGAGTCATAGCCCTTCCATTTAACGAAATAAAGCATGTTTCCATCTTTTCCCATCTTTTTACGTAATACTTTTTACGTAGAAACCGCCAAGCACCGCTTCACATGATTTGGCCTTTAAAAGATACGTAACTGGTTGGGTTTTTTTTGCACTTTACTGATCGTGAAAACTTCGTTACTAAAATTTTGCAAATATCCTTTTTTTACCTTAGAAATTCTGACTTTATTTCCTACAGCAAACTTGGATTTCTTTAGCAGTTTTTAGGGGTAGTTTGTCTCAGCAACGGTTCGTGTCATCTGGTTACTTCTCTAGGTTTCAGTTTTATGTTGGAATGAACCGTGTGGTTGTAATGCGAAACCAACTCGTCGATAATGTGTATCCACTTGTAATTCCCCTGCCTGGTGATTTTTTTCCACATTCGAGTTTTCAGCGTTTTGTTGAATCGTTTAACCACGCTCGCTTTCTTTTCGAGTACGTAGAGTACATGTTGATGTTATGGCGCCTAAGTAGTGCTTTGAAGTCTTTATTGTAGAACTCGCTACCTAAATCTACTTGTAAATTTTTAGGGGCTCCTGAGAGTATCTTCTTGAAAGCTTCGGTAACATCTAGACCGGTTTTAGATTTAAGGGGAATGGCCCAAACAAACTTGGACATGACGTTAATACAAGTTAGTTGGTAGTTAAATCCTATATTTAGCTTAGCGTGCGGTATCATCTTCACCATGTCAGCCTGCCATAGATCGTTTAGGCCCAGTACAATCACCTTTCGTTTCGGAAAATTTTTCCGCTTTGGTTTGTGAAGTTCGTTTACGAGTTGAGCCAATTTTTTTTTATTGAAATTAGAACTTCATCGGCGGCGTGCCGATCTTTTAAGTCCGAGCTTTCGGCGTATGCTAAATCATATTCTTTGCAAGCTTCGTCTAGTTTATTTATTCCAGGATGTCCTCGTGCCAGTCGCTTCTTCAGCTGAGTTCCAGGACTGCAGTATTGATCCCACAATAATTGTATTTCAACGGGCAAGTTATCTATGATTTTGTTCACGAGTCCCTTCCTCACTTTGACAAAGTAAGCTTTTTATAGCCGACGAAAATATACATTACCAGTTTTATATTAGCAGTTTCCTCCTTTGAGCTTTTATTCCCCTAAACTTGAAAGTTGTATTCCCTGCGGGGCTCAAACTTGTACTGCACATGTGCGAAGCTGCTTATAGAAGCCCTTGCATAGCGGCAGTCATCATCATTTCACCTAGGGTGATCGCCACGTGCGGTCGTTCCCGAGCTTTCCTTTGGATCGTCTGCTACCATCGCCTCCGCATACCTTCTGCCTCCGCGGAGGGCATCATTGTCTGTCTACCTGCTTCTGCATACCTCCTGTTCCGCGGAACGCATCACCGCTTGCCACCTGCCTCCGCATTCCTTCCGTGCCGCGGATGGCATTACCGTTCTTTTCCTTTCACTACCAACGGGACTCTGAGGACCATGACCTCCTCGATACCAACGCGCCCCGCCATATCGGTATGTTCACGCAACTCCCCCCTTTCTCCCTCGTCGGAGGAATTATCTCCTTCCGGTTCTACGTTAGATTCGGTTCGTCTCCAGGATACTTCCGCCTCAGATGAACCTCCTCTAGGTCAAGATCTCACCGCCGCTACTATGATGCACGGATCACCTCAGACATCTCCTCCGCAGGAAGACAGCTGTCATCATGTACTCCTCTCCCAGGCCCCCGCTCGCTGATATGGCCGCCTTCCTTCTCGGCAACCGTCTCTGACGCGTTTACCACGTTAACCACCCTCCGCACCCTTCCCTCGTCTCACCTCTCATTTCACATCCGCCAATGAGAGAGGAGCTTTCCGGAAGCACGGAGGGCCTTTCACTACTTTCCTTTCTGGACAATGTTTTGCCACGGAACCAGCTGGGGGGACCTTTTGTTGCCCTCCTTCTATTCTGCCATCACCTATTACCCACGTCCCCTTAGGACTGGAATCTTCGGACTCTCCTTCTTTTCTACCACCAGGCTGTCTTCGCCTTCCGCTTCCTTTCCGACCGTCCATAGGTCTTTTTCTTTGGACGACGTTCCCTCCACCCAACCTTCAACGTCTACCCAAGCCTCCGCCTCTGCCGTTAACTTATTCTGCGAGGAGGACCAAGTCTATGATGTGCATTATACCGTCCTTCAACCTCTGTTACCGGACTTCTCCCCTTATCACCCAGGTCACCTCCGTCCTTACGACAATTTCCAGCTGTGGTTTAAGGTATCACACCACTCCCGGCCCGACCTTCTTCTCTTCCGAGCGACCTTTCCCTACCATCCATCACTTGCCCAATGCCTTCCTGTACACTGGACATATCTCCGCCAACTTCACCTTCAATCCTGTAAAATTCTCATCCTCCGCCTCCACAGATGAGCTTTCGTGTCTATACTGGTGTAACATTTACTTACAAAAAAAAAACAACAGCAAGAATAAATACAACAACCAACACAGGGTTCGGCACAAGACTTTCCTTTCGGATCACCTCGTCCGTCCGGTACTATGCATTCTGTTCTACCCTCTGCATGCGGAGGCTCACCTACGTCTTTAGTCTTAGCGATAGTTCTCGCTCGCTCCGCCGTCAGATGGTGCCATGTGCTACGAGGAGTAACCGCCAACAGATTTCAAACCGCCACTTCTTTTCAACCGTCATTCCACGGCCTACAATGGTCTTACAATGGCAGACTCATCCTCCTCTGATGGATCACAGCATACCCCACTACGGTCTCCTCAAGTTCAACCGGATAAGCTCAATATCCCGTCACCCGTTTCCTGCAAGTGCCCAGGATTCTCTAATTTATCCACTAAAGTCAGAACAGGCCTGCATCCATGCTGCCAGCGTCATCGATTGTGCAATGGACTTCAATACAAGTGCCGGATTTGCGTTGAGATTTCCCCGCAGCGGTGGATGCTTATCCATAAACACCACCACCTCTCCAAACAAAGGGCCGACAGAGCTCGTCAACAGAAAGCAACGACCTCCACGTTATCGGTGGAAGGTCTTTCCGCATCCACCAACCCCACATCAGGTTCTCCACGCAAAAATTTGGTTCCCTCCTCATGGAAGCACCCTACTCAAGTCTCCCAAATGTCCGGAAGAGACTTTGCCTCCGCCACTGCTCCGAAGCAACGTAAGCATGATCATCTTACTTCTTCCATTCCGGATTCTGTTTCCAGTTCCTCTACATCAGTCTTCCGTGCCTCCGGTTCAGACGCCACTTGTCCCATGCATCAAGAGCCATAAAATTGGGCATTTACCCACTCAGTCTGACCTTTCCTCCACTCATACCATCCCGGCTGTTCCAGGTTCTTTGGGATACAAGCCTTCCAAAACCGTTTCATTAAAAAAATCTAGCGTCCCCAGTCAATCTTCCGTCCGCATAAAGCAAGCTCGCCATCGCCTTGCACCACCTCTGCATCGCTCCATGCTTCTACCCGTTTTTGGAGAAAGCCAGCCGGTTATTTCAACTACTGTTCCGCAACCTCCCACAACCACCCGTCCTTCTCTTCCAGTACTGTACCCTGCAGTTCCTACCGTGACACTTCCGCTTGCACCCTTCCCATCTCGCACGATTCTACGTGAAGCATTAACCAGGAGCCTCCACCTTTCGGCTAGGGAACATGAAAACCTTGCCTTCAACATCGATTTCATTCTACAATTTACGGAACAATTTGCTCAAGGCTACGCTACCCTCCGAGCTTCTCTTACCGATTTGCTGGCTCTCCGTCAATCGGCCGCCGATGTGGACACGCCAGTCTTGAGGTTAGACTTGGGCAACTACATCAGAAGTAGTGAAAGTAGAAATATAGTCGACATTATGAGCGTCAATACAATTTTTATACACGTGGCAATTCGTACCTAGACCTAGACAGTGATACTCAGCCCACTTTCTACTCCTTTTATCCCAATTCACCGCCGGGTTTCAAATTCATAGTCCCCGCATAATTTAATTTACCTCCCAGTTACTACAAAGTTAACCAGAAGTATAAGAGTTTGGCTCACGTCTCAGACCAACGAGCCATTGGATTTAAATGGTGAGACACTCACGGTGCGACTTCATTTGAGATCTACAAATTAAATTTTGAAAAAGGATAAAATTGCTCGTGTTTAGAAAAAAAGGACTCTTTCTTAATTTTAACTCTAATAATAAAAAAACAAACGGTTTGACACCTAGAAACAAAGCTTTTATCAAATTCATGACAACACCCAAAAAATGAGCGTAGTAGAAGATTACTTAAAAATCAACGAACCTTTGGTGTACGATTCGGGGTGGCGTCATAGTAGCAAAACGACATAACAGTAAAGAAAACGACAAAAGAGCCAAAAAAAACGAAGGGCGTCACGTTGCCAATAGTTACCTCCTGATTAAAGGAAGGTTACTGAAGGACGATGACTCGGCTTATACCGACGCTGACGTAGCCGCGATGATTAATAATGCTCCCATGTTCCTGTTTTCTAATATCAAATACCATCTCGGTGATAAACAAGTGGACGAGTTAAATTATCCGGGGTTGGTACTATGATGAAGGGACTACTCACTTACGGTTCGGCGAAGCAACCAGCTTTGCTCGGCCAGTGCTGGGCGCTGGACAGTGCGGCTTAAGTCGCGGCTGAACTAACAGACAACTTGGGATTCAAACAGCGGCACGCGTCAATCATCAATGAAACAACTCCCAAGAGAAGCTTTACTTTCGTCATCCCGTTGAAACACGTCATGGGGTTTTTCGAAAATTACGATAAGCTAACCTACGGAACTAAACACGTGCTCACACCAGGGGCGTCGGCACGTGGGGTTATGGAGGGGGTACCCCCCCTCCAATGTTGGCAAGTTGCACGAAAAGTCGGCAATTTTGAGCCTCGTCGGCAAAAATGTGTTGCTGAAAACTTTTTTTCTAAAAACTACGTTACGGTTAACTCCTGTTTGTTTTCAATACCATAGTCGCCCATGAGGAAAACGGACAGCAGGCCTACACTAAATTTCTTTAGGCAGCATTATCTCTGACCTTTAATGGGTTTCTAATCCACCTACTTAGGAAATTATTGTGCCCACTTCCCATCACTTCACCCGCAAACGCATTCGGTACTTCCCTATTCCAGCCACTACACCCCAACCAAGGGTCAGTCAGTCAGTGTGTTCGTACGGGTATGCTGTAAACCAAGATATCCGAATGAGAAAACTAAACAAATTATTGTTTAAAATGGAGAAACATCTGATAACGATTACCGAAAAATACACAAAAAGAGGCGCAACAGCGGCAACAAGGTAAGGCTGAAGATTGCTGGAGCACCTGAAAACCCATATACAGTAACCAAAGCTGGGGTATAAAAAAAATAAGAAAAATAGGCAGACCTTGTTGAAAGTTGAAGCAGAGGGAGAAAATTAAATAAATTAGTGATGTCAGCAATAATTTGCCAATTTGCCAACAATAATTGCTAGAGTGCGTAGGACAATAATTTTAGTACTTGAATGAATCGTAAGCCACTGTTTACTTGGCAAAATGACCAAGAATTACCGTTCTTATTGAAATCACAATACATTCTTTAATATTGTTTTCTTTCTCATAATTAACTTCAATATCATTTATTTTTTAATCCCGTTACGCAGAATAATATTAAAAGCAAAAATTAAGTGCCCTTCTCGTGCTACCGCACTCGTTGTGGCTAAATATATACATCAGAAACCGTAACTAATCATAAATTCCTTCCAATTAGGAATACATCTTTAACTTCTCCAATACTACATTTTTAAAGAATATGTTGATTCGGTGAAACTGGGTTTGCTGAAAAAGAGAAAACATCGTGCATGAAGCTCAACCTTTTTATTTGTTGCGATAAAAGTGACCAGTATGAATTCGATTTCTATGTTTAGGTTTCTTTTAATTTTTATGCTGGCACGAAGTGCAAATTACTTGTTGGTGTCACCAAAAACGAAGTCGATATCTAACCAGAACATAGAAATGCGAACGGTGTGATTTTACCATTTTTTGTTTGAGGTGAAGTGGATCTGTTTCAACCAGACCTATCTTTGAAAGACAGCAATCATGTGCCAGGGGCGAAAAAAATCTCATGTTACGGGACCGCCCGCATGTCAAAAAACTCCACCCGCGGCACGCGGCATGTGTTGTTTCACCATTGGTACATGCAATCATTATGTTGCATTGTTTTGTATTATTGCCATTTGTTATATCCGGTTGTTGAAGAGAAATGAAATTACAGTGAGCACCCATTGTAGCGTTAAACAGTTTACAATTGATATCTAATATTCGTACTCAGAATAAAATTATGTTAGACCACATCGCAAGGAAAAAAATGCAAGGAAAAAAAAAAGAAAAGCAATTAGAACAAAATATAAGGTGTAAAAGCTTGAAACGCGATAAGCGAGACATTTTGGCATGCGTTTTATAAAATTTAGATAAAAAAAACTTTTAAAAAATCCTCCCACTCTTGATTGGTTTCATTGATAAAATTTTGTAAAATAGGGCAGGCTACTTATTTTTTATTTACCCCCAAAAAATATCGCGATAGTAAAGAAAATCACCAATAATGTGTGCAAGTGTAGCCGAAATCGATGGACACTCGTAACCATGGTTGAATGGCCTCACAAGTCTTATAGGTTGGAATGTTTATCTACCATGTGTCAAGACGTGGGTCAGTTTTCGGATTTTGTTCCGTAGTTACTTTTTTTGTGTTAGTCATAAAGTTTGGTTAACTTTGATAAGCCTTCATTTAACAACTTTATTCATAGTAAAGTAGTGAAGTGTTAGACGAGGGGGGGGGGGGGGGGAGACTGGCCGCAGGGGACGATCGCCACCAGACCAGACGAATAATAGGGACATTTTCTTTTCGAGTTTCCACCCTAAACTGCCATGCAAGGCTACTTAATTACCTTCTTACGTTGTTGGGGTGATACAGTAATTCTGATGTTACTCTACATGATGATATGGATACAGAAATAAAATCTGAAAATATGTTTTCCTTTGATTGTTTAATCGTAAAGGTCGAGAATGCAAGCCAATGAATCAAATGAATTGAGCAGTTTACAAAATTGTGATGGAAGAATGCATAAAATGACCAAAAATGGCTAATGAAATTACGATAAATCAAAAGCTTCATGGGCTCTGCCCCAGACCCCACCGGTGGAGCTAACAGCGCTAACAGACCCCCTAGCTGTCTAGGGAAAAGTCGGCACATCTGTCAGATCCCCCCTCCACTCTTTTGCCTTCGCTACGTCCCTCCTTACACTCATGAGAGTGAGCGACACGAACGCCATCTTCAAAGCAGCGGCAGTGGCCAATGGCAAAGTCGTTCTAAATAGCATCACCTGGCTCGTTCCACATGTCACAGCCTCGGACGAGCAGAACCTTAAACTGTACAATCTCATCAACCACGAACCAACTGTGGATTTAGGATTTAGGCATTGGCATTATGATAGCTGCGTGCTCCCTCAAAATACCAGCTTCTCCTGGCCCATACTGACCACTTCCGCGGTCAAAAAACCTAGTTGGATAGTTCTAGCTTTTCAAACTAACAGGCAGTTAAGAACCCGGGCGTGTTCGATCACTGCAGTCTGCAAGAGGCTCATGTCACTCTAAATTCAGAAAGATATCCGTTTCTCGAATTGAATGCAAATTATGCTGCTGGAAAGTACGTCGGCTTGTACAGAATGGCGCAGCAATTTAGGCAGCTGTGCTATGACACCAACGACTTGAGTTTCGACTTGCTCCAGTTCAAGAAAGCCTATCCTCTTGTGGTGTTGGATTGCTCCAAACAGTCCGAGATGCTTCAATCGGGAATCGTGGACGTACAAGTCAAACTGAAGTTTAGGGCCACCGTACCGGCTAATACTACCTGTCACGCTCTGCTCATTGGAGACAAGAAAATGAAACTAAATTTGAACAGAGGTAAAGTCGAAGTCGTTTATTAAATAATAACGATAATAATAAAAAAGATAATATGGTGCTCAAAACAAGAGCACGATAAAAGAAAGGCGGCTTTTTGCTGTTGGCATTGCTAGGACCAATTTTAGCCGGCATTGGAGGATTGGCGGGAGGGACTGTGGGGGTAGTATCAGCCGTAAAAAAGGCACAAAACGATGCAAATTTTCTGGCTGAACTAGTGCGGCATCACAAGCAAGTGGAAGGTTCCGGCTCGAAGCAAAAAAATTAAGCCAAAAAAGCACACAAAAATTGCCCCATGGCAGAGGCCACCCAAAATTTAATCGACTTTAAGACCACTTAAGACCACCCAAAATTTAATCGACTTTAATAAACCTTTAACTAAGTTTGAGTAATGAAAATTCCAAAATTCAGAGGTACTTTTAGTAAAGACACGCTTCCCTTAAAATTTGGGCCTACTGGTAAAAACGGAATAGTAAACTTGGAAGATTTCCACGATGGAGACGTAAGTCACTGGGTAGCTTATTCCACCGTTTCGGGAGAATCTTGTTATTTCGATAGTTTTGGCAACATGGGTCCTCCCCGGTCTGTGGTAAACTACTTGGGACCAGGAATAAAATACAATTACGAACGGGTGCAAAATTTTGACCAAATTTGGTGCGGTCACTTTTGCCTATTTTTTTAAGTGCCTTCTTTAAGGCACGTAATTACGAAGCTGTTTTAGATAGGATGAGACGAGTCATCTATTGAAAACTTAAGTGCAAATCTAACTGGAAATAAACGTCTTCTACGTGAAACTCTTCGAATGCCTCTACCGCGATGGGCAAATTTTTTTTCTATTACGTAAGGATTTTCGAAAACAGTAGTTGTCGATTGCTCGTCCTTTAGTTTAGTAATGTAAGGGGCTCTTGTACCTATTTTACATTTATCAACGAGTGCAACACTCGGATTGCTGCATTATAAAATTACTTTATGAATTAAATCCGATCTTGTACATACGAAGCTCGAGAGAGGTCCGCAATTAACGAACCAATCACTTGCTTTTTCCAAAGAGCTTTTCATGCTGAAACTGGTTATCATGAAGCAGTTTTTATGCACAAATTTCTTCGTAGCTGCGTCACTCGACAAAGTTGGTTCGCTTAGGTTTCTAATCTATTTGTTCGCGGCATTAAAGTGTTCTTTCCGATTGTTTTGTAAGAAACAATTGTTGTCGACGAAAACCTTAGTAACACCATCATTCGGCAAAGTAGGATTGCTTAAATTTCTAATCTGATTGTGCGTTGCATTGAAGTATACTTTCTCGTCGTCCTGTAATAAGCAATTTCCTTCAACGTATACTTTCGATGCTGCGTCAGCAGCGTGCCGGGGAAAAGCTATGTCCTAAATTTGCTTCTTCTTCGCGTAAAAGTTTCCGTCAGTCTCATCTAACTATAACACATTTTTCTTATGCTAGAAACGGTGGAAGCTAACTCATCGCTGAGATGAATAATAGCAGGAGGCAAGGCGGTTTTAAGTTTCTGACTTCCCGTTTTCACAGTATCGATCTGAGCATAATTTACCGCGTCTTCAGAGTTTATAGCTGCTCCTACTTTGGTTAAATGCTTATTTTGCATATCATAGTTGCTTTCGGGTGATAACACGTACCCTAGTCCAGGCTGTCCCCTCGGACCGACCCCCACCACTTCACCCCCTTCCCTCTCGTCCTTTTCAACGATTGTCCAAACTTATTAACAGACATCTTTTTTAAATATACGAATCCCTTACCCCCTCCTACTTACATGGCAGATTAAGGAATGAAGCAAAAAACAACTTGCATTAACGACCTGGTTTGTAAGGATACAAGTTGCAATAATCTCAAAAAAAGAAAAGAAAAAATAATTGTCCCAACAGGGACTAGAACCCAGAACATACGCATACTATTAATACCCGACTTAGTAAGAGGGTGTTTTGGGTTCAAGTTCCAATCGTGGCAGTTGTATTTTCTTTCTTTTTTGATTATTGTACCTCTTATTCTCACAAACTAGGTGTTTAATGAAGGCGCTATGCTTCGATTCTGAATGCCCCCCCCCGATCATTTTTGTTCTTTCAATTTTAAAAAAGGAATAACCTCAAGATGTCTCAATCAACTTGGCAAACAAATCTCTTGCAAAAAAACTAGCTAAAAGTAAAATATTATAAAGGTACAAAAATTAACGATGGTTTAAAGTATAACTTGTCTCCTTCCATACAGTTTAACGATTTAAAGGGTACAGGAACTACTTTTTCGAACGAAAAATCGAAATATAAAGGTTGGATTTTGCCCAGCGAACCGGAAACTCAAAAAATGTTGAAAAATCTTAAATGGCACATCTGTAAAAAACTAGAGATCGAGTGTGAAGATCAGAAACCAGTTTCCTTGGCCATGTTCAATTATTCTAATTCTATGCACATAGCTTCTCCCTGTTACTCCTCTTGCGAAAAGGCAAGCGACTGTGATAAACTGCTATGTCTTAGAATTTAGGTTTACAAGAATATCCATAAAACAAAAGGTAAACTTAACAAAAACGTAATAGACAAACCGTGGTTTAACTTACCATCTTACAGTGCTTTAAACTTGACGGAAGTTGCTGGGAGAATTAATGCAGTATACGTTACCAATGATTCTCCCAGTAACGTGAAGTTGTGGTGCACCGTTGAATATGGAGTGGTCCATCCCGATGTCTCCAGCGACAAGTTTTCTGATGAAGACTTTACGAGTAGTATCTCTGTAAGCATTAAAAAAATATGTAAGTACAAAATGTGATGGAAATTAAAAACTACGACTTTTTTGTACCTAAGAAAGAACCGAAAAATCACACATTCACCTTCAAATATCAAATGCCTAATTATAGGGTCCCAAAATTTAGAAACCTGATTTTGTTTGATGACTGTCTTTTAGATAAACAAAAAAACATCAAGCACTGCTTTGCCCAAGGACGCCATTCAAACGCCGATGTTTTTTATTGCAGTCAGTCTTACACGAGAATTCTTAAACAAGTATTAGAGACAATGCAAATTTATTAATCCTCTTTCCAGTGAATGAGTTAAATTTGAAACACGTTTACGAAAATCATGTTGGCCCTGACATGGAATTTTTAGAGTTTAAAACATTGTGTCAAAATTGTTGGAAAAAGCCTTATGGATATTTATCAATAAACAAAACGTTAAACGAGAGGAGATATAAACATTCGTTTTTACCTATTAAACAAAAGAATAGAGACAAAACGAGAAATCGCAAAACTCAAAAGACGTTTATATAAAAAAAATTTTAAATCGACGTTTGGGTGAGAGAGAGCAAAAAGAATCACTACAAGAATTTTTTAAACCCGTAGTAAGCACCCTGAAACTGAGACCGGTCTTGGGTGCAGCCACACAAACTATGCCAATTAAAACCCTCTAGCCACGCAAACTAAACCGATTAAAAACACTCTAGCCACGCAAACAATGCCGATTAAAATTTACAAAGAAGAAGATAGTGACGAAGATAACTACGAATCACTGGCTTTATCACCGTCCCCTGCAATTACTTCTAGTCAGAAAACATTGTCAACCTCTCTCTATTACAGCCTCGCCGAATATTCAAGTCCGGCTGAAGCTCCTATAATGCGATTTCCTCCCGAGTCCAAAACCGAATATGCAACTATGAGCACCGGTCCTAAACTCTTTCCTTCATATTCCACAGTACAACATAGACGCATTTCCACTCCGCCTGAGCTTCCTAACTTCACCACTCTAAGGGCCCTCAATAGTTTGTTACCTGGTCAGAATATTAGAGACACTGCTAAATATTTCTTGATAAAATTTTTCGAAAATTCCAAAGACACTGACCCAGTATTCGGGTTACAGTATAATAAGAAAAAAAGTGAGCTGACCTTCGGTAATAAAATGGTTAAAATCTTTGAGAATGACATAGTGGTCGAGAACCAACAATACGTAGGAAGACGCAGGCTTTGGAACTTGCTAGTTTTCAAAGGTTTGAAAGAAACTTCCGCTTACGCGGCCATGTTAAAAAATACTAACGCTATGTATAACAACAGCGACCCAAATACTCGTAAATCCAAATCTAGTCGTAGAGTTAAATACAGGTCTGTTATCGCTCTTATTTGGGGCGACCTCAAGAAACAAGGAACGGGCATGGTTAAAAAAGTGGGTAGCAGAGTCGATTATAAATATTACGATGATCCTAATGACTTGATAAAGAGACTCAGGTTTTTGTATAAGTCCACTCTGGCAGGTCACGACCTGCATAGAAACGAAGTGATTGAATATGGTGGCCTTCCATGGACGCCGCTATTCACCAAAAAGTAAAATCTTGTGCTAATTGCTAAGAATACAAAGAAAATCAAACACCAGGTCCTTAATACACCTGGGAGTACTACTCAAAGCCAATGCCCGTTTTTACGCGGATTTTTTGGTCTTGTAGATAACTAGATGTTTTTAATTATGGTCCTTAGTAAAATTCCATTCGTCCATAAGATGAAAAGCACCACATCACAAAAAGGCATAGAAGATATCATGAATACCCACATTGCCGAATACGGTTTAATGGATGCACTCGTTACAGAAAATGGCACACACTAGGTGGTTAGCTTCTTTCAAAATTGGCTAAAATCCAAAGGCATCCGACATCTGACAGGGCCTAGTTTTTCGACTTGGATAAACGGGCTCACAGAAGTTTTTGTTAAAAACTTCAAAAAGATCTATAAAACTGCAAGGCGTGATGTGCTGGGGATGCAAGATAGCATAAATGCATATATTGAAGCTAGCTGGATTACTCTCAGTACCACTACACAGGCAACAGATGCAAAACTTTATTTTAATCGTGAATTCAAGTCACGTCTAGATTTGTTGCTTCCTGACCCAATAGCTAAGGTTAAGGAATGCCAGCAAAAACAAATTCAGAGTTCTCAAAACAAACCGTTAATCAAGTTTCAAATTAACACGCCGGTGTGGTACCAAAATTTCAGCTGCACAGCTGATAAATTATGGTTGCCTGTACAATAAATGCCGTACTAGCACATGAAATTTACAATGTCTTAACAGAAACTAACCCTGTTGTTTGCAAAGCAAGAGCTCACCTAAGAGCTCACCTGGAAACCAACACCCAAGACACGGTAAATTCAGTCCCTCCATTGTCTAATCCAACGCAAACTCCACTGCCAAACCCAACGCAAAAATCGTCGAAAACACCGCTGCATAATAACCCGGCTAATTACCAACAACACACATTTTACAAGAATAAGGGTTCTTTAACATCCCCAAAGCTAGTTAGGAGGTTTCCACGCCTACCAATAATAGAACACGCCAATCCATTGGTTCACGTCTTCCCGTTTTGTTGACGCCTCTGGCAAGGTCAGCAAAATCACCTGAGTACGTGCGAACAGGCATTTCCGTAAACAACCAATCACCATCCAGCAGTTGTCATAAATGCAATCGTTTATCGCCACAGCCAATCACCGAGAAGCCATCGGGTGGTGTTGTAGAAAATGTGCTACGTGTTTTGTTCCAATCCGTGAGCGTATCCCCCTGTGGAGAAATTGTAGAAACAGCAAACGCTACGTTGTCATTAGCAACCAAAAACACACCGCCCAAACCCATTGAGAAATCGTGGGGAAAGCAAAAAGCCGTAGTTTCACCCATTCGAGAAATTGAAACTGAACCTGAGAAACACACACCAGTTTTGGGACGGCACAAACAAATTAAAAAAGCACCTGATCATCAAAACTTATAAACAGCTTAAATTTTGAATCATTGTTATGCAAGTTGTAAACTCGTTGTTTAGTAACAATTTATTCGTTAATCCTATTAAGGGTTATTTTTATATTGTGCCATGTTGGCAACCTGTCGCGTTAACGTTAATCGTGCCCTGAATTGACAAGGTTATTTTAATTGTTGTCGTTTAGACAAACATGTGATTATAATAGTTGCTTGTAAGGAAAATTGATTCCTTGATTTTAATCCTTTATGTTTTTTTATTTTCATGGCAAACATCACGTCTTGTGTGCTCTAGAGCAACTAAAAACCACACAAGTAAAGATGTTCACTAAAAGTTCGACAAAAACTGCATCTGCATATTGCTGCATTTTCCTGTTTTGCTGTTCATTTCTGCAAATTCTTGACCAGCAGCATGACAAAATTACAAATTTTGCAGAAAATTGTTGAACTGTTGAACAGCCATTGTTATCTTTAAAAATAAAAAATAAACGCAAGCTTGAAAGTGATTAAAAATAAAACGTACGGAAGCCACCGAATTTTCAGGCTGTCCTATAAATGTTTTTTGTTGAGTTTAATAAAAATGTTAAATTTAAGGATTATCAGCTTCGAAAATTGCAGTTACTTTGAAAGCGAATAGACAGCTCCCTTGCTCTCCTAAATTTAAAAAACTCATTTCTTAAAGTTATAGGTTAGAAAGTATAGGTATGCCATACTTGTATTGCACATTGTATTGCACATTGCTGAGTCACATGGCCTGTAAATTTAATAAGAAGCCAAGCAACTGAATAAACGTGTGTATTCCCGTGCTTGCATTAAGTGTTTTTAAGCGTCGTTAGTCTACTAGGGGAACCTACGTATTTGTCTGCCCAAAGACATAACAGAAAGCCCGAACCAAGTTCGGGTCAGAAACGTGTGGAAAAAAGCTTCACAACTACGCAGCATTACAAAATGCGAGACCAACTCAAGTTTCTTCCCCTTCTACGCCACCTGGTCCCCCAAACCCTCAAAATGAATAACAGACATTTTACTTTGTAAATACTCTTTGAAACAACATTTTATTGTGAATATTGCATTGGTATTTTCAAAGTATTTCCCCTGTTTGTGGTGGCCCATGCAACTGTATATGACTGAACACGTTAAATGTATTGTTTGAGGCTCATCTACATAATAAGATCGTTGAACTTATGAAGACTCATGAAGAAGACTCTAACAATCTAAGTATCTAACACTCGCGTCTAAACTGTTGATACTTGATGGGTAAAATTAAAGAATCCGTGTTTCAGCTAAACGCGTATGTTTTAAATTAACGCCACGGATTTACTTTTCTTTTTCTCCCAGAAAAGAAAAATGCCGACGCTACCAGGATAAAAGTTTCAACTTTGGTCTACAAAAGAAACATATTTATTTACGCCCCACAGAATTATTTAAATATCAGTGCCTGGACACTGAGGCCGGAAAAGGGGTCAAGGCTCCATCGTTACTGGGGTTGCGAATTGAGTGAGCTAAGGGAGAATTTCATTAATGAAACTTAATTGGTTCAAACACATGAGCAACCAGACAGTACCAGTGTTGCAAACGGTACATCTAATACCAATTTCACATTGGTAAATTCAAGCGGCCAGGCCTAACTGGGGCAGGCCGGCCAGTGCTGATCGGGTCCACTGCTGGTCCGGCCGGCCGGCCCGCTTTCGCGTTGGTTAATTCTACGATTCGCTGATCACGATTTACAGCACCACCATGTGCCAGTTTGTGGTACTTGACACGTTCCACTTCTGCCACTACACTGCAGCACCATTCATAAACCATTCTGATTTAAGCGGCGCTGGCCGGTTCCGGGTCTAATTTGATTTCGCATTGGTAAATAAAGCGAGCGGTCTTGGGCGTGCCTGGTGTGGCCAGGCTCATCCCATTGGTGTGAGCCGGGCCGGCTTTCGAAATACCGGCCCGATTTTGCATTGGTTAATAAAATGGTTAATATAATGGTACCGATTATATCGAAATCGGTATAACACCACCCTTGCGTAAAACGGACTTCAGCAAGCGTACAATGGACTTACGCAATTTTTTTCCATGCAACGATGCTTTAGCGTGCCAATTTTTAAAACGGTGCATCCATTGACTTCCGTCACGGGATGCGCTGATTGAGTGAGCGAAGTGAACGAAACTCAGCATTTGTTAGAAAGTGTGTGCAAAAAAAGGATTGAACAAACTTAATTCGATGAAAGCGTTTGTTAGCCAGTGTGCACAAAATTGGGATTTAACAAACCTAATTCGGTGAAACATGGACATACACACACGCAACCAAACCGTACCAGTGTTGCAAACGGCAGATCCAAGACCGGCCGTGCATAGCACAGCCTTCCTCTAGTTGTTTTCTAAAGTGCATGGCGAGTTGGTGAGTTAAGGCTGATCCAACCTTATCTGATGGCAATTTAATATAAATTGTCAGAAAGGGCAGCAAAAATTATTTTTTCCATCTGTTCAGATTGGCAAGCCTTCAGGTCAGCATTGTCATAACGCTTTGATGGCTGAGGCCAAAGTATTTCTAGGGTTCATTATTTCCGGACAACATTAGAAGAGAAAAAAACAACAGAAGACTTTGCAGATAAAATTTAGGTAAAATTTAGATAAAATTTTTGTAGCTGCATGTAGAGCCATTATTGGTTCTTTGCTCGAGGGACGCAGGTGACAAATGATACTGATGTCCGCATCTCAGCACGACGCTAATGATGTACGCGATGTTAATAACGGTGTAGTGCACGTAGTGGTCCAACAAAGCAATACTATATAAGGCATGGCAGAAAGAAAAAAAAACTTGTTCTTTTGCGTACAGTGTTCTATTTGGATTTGGAAATGACATGCGAGGATTTTTTTGATTTGTCGAGTGATGAGAGATATTTCGGAAGAGAGTACGGAATATAATGTTGAGATGTTTGTGCTGGTTCCTGTGATGCCGTTGGTCGTTTTGTTCATGCTACGGAGAGGAATACGAATTTTGTTTACAATAAATAATGGAGTGCTGAGAACTTGTTCATTGTTGTTTCCTGCATCCTTGCAATGTTACAAGCGGGCTGAGATGCGGATAACGGTAGATTATCACCATACTTTTTTCGTTTTCATTGTTATGAAACTCGGCTGCCTGTTTACGTATTGTGACCGGCTGCCCTCCCATCTACCCTAATCACGGCCCTGCATATCAAAGCCGTGGAGGTACCGGTGCGCTTTCGGGCCTAAACCCTGTTGGCCACACTGTGCCTGAGAGTGGTCACCAGGGGCAGTGCGGACCCTTTGGCCAGGGTTATTAGGGACTACACCACTCTTGGACCGGTTGCGTGTGGGCTTCTTGGGAATCCCGGTTTGGGTGCCTTGTTTTTCTTGGAGCATGGTCTGGTGGGGGCCCCACTCAGTTTTTCCGGCTGACTCCGCTTCCATGGGTTTGGTGTCAAGAGTTGGGTAGTTGTTGCAGGGTTGTGGATGGATTGGTCAACAGAGGCTCTGGGAAATCTACTGTGATGCATCTTTTCATCGGGGTTTCTGGTTAAGCGGTGTGGGGATTTTTGAGGAGGACCTTCACCTTGAATATGAGTACCATTTGCCTTTTGTGCCATCCACATTCATTGGGGAACTGGTGGCCATTTTTATTGTCAGCATTTCTCTTCACTTGCCCCAGCTGACTCAGTTATGGGCATCGGTTTTTTGCGGGCGTAATGCTCATTCCAGGCAATGGGCGTTATGCACCCAATCATAGCTGAGGCTGGATGGAAGCTGTTTGGTGCGCTTCAGTCAGATTTTGAGATGTCCGTACAGTGGGTCCAGGGTCATGTTAGTTGTTCCAGGAACGAATTGTCCGATGAACTTGCTCATTCATTACAAGGCTGAACCCAGTGATTGCTCCAGTTGTGCCGAAGAACTTGTTCTGTTATTACTGCGACTTCTCTTGGATGTTGACAGACTGATTAGGATGTTAGGCCGACCGGCAGGGGATTTCAAGATATGCATGCTATTGTCACGCTGCCGGCTGTGCCGGGCAGGCTTTCAAGCCTGGATGCCGACATGATTTCGTGACTACGTATGGATCATATGTCATGCTAAGGTCTCATAATTCAGGCTGGGGTGGAGTGCGATGGCCACTTGTGTCTGCGGGATGGAGGAGAAAATGGTGAAACATTTCTTGTTGAGGTGCCCCCTCTAGGATAGGCACAGGAGCCGGGCATTGCAGGCTGGAAGTCTTCGGGAGGTTCTTGATGTTCTGCCTGTCAGTCGTCAGGCGATGAGTTCTGTCAGGGCGGTCATACGGTTTTCTTAAGCTACGGGGTGGTTCGACTGACGTGCTGTGAGATGATGTCTCTGGGAGTTTGGTTTCTCCAGGATTGGGTGTGCTAGTGGGTTAGGTTGCAAGAGTTGCTTTGGACCTATTAGGAGTTGTCACTGTGTGTGATCTGTGTACTGGACCGCTTTTCTGTTTATTTCATTATCATGTATTAATTGTGTATTGGATGGTGTTGAGAAGTTAACTTAGGGTAAAATAGGTTAGTGTAATTTGAGCGTAAGGTGCTTTGTAGATCAACTACGCATCGAATAAAGAAAAAAGAATAAATCGGATACAGCATTGTTGTAAGTGCCACAATAAATTGCTTATTGGTACACTTTTACAGTTCCAATGCTGCCCTGTCAGAGTTCGTATTTTTATAAGTGTCAGAAAAAATGGCCACAAGCCGTACAATCTACACTCCACCAAAAATTAAAACTTAAAACTAACTTACCCTAATCATCTTACAGCACCAAAACTAACACCCAACACTACTGTCCCAATGATCCTGGAAGCAGAGTTAAGTTCCTCATCCTATCACACCCACGTACACAGCCATGACCATGGAACCTAGGTGACTCAACATGTCCCGAGACACAATCGCAACAAACCCACCTACACACCCCCTGTGACAATTTCTGTTGATTAGGAGGGGAAGGGGGGGGGAAGGGGTTAAGGCCGTCTAGGGGTGATATGGGAGAAAACGGAAGGGGGGGGGGGGGTGGAGAGGTCCTCGAGCACTTGCGTGGTAGGGTAGGATTAATTGACAGGACAATATTACAAATATGCTACAGAATGAAGTCAAGCAGTTCTAAGTAGTTGCAACAAATTTAATAATCAATTCATATTCATATATATATATATATATTCGGAGGGCGCCTCCAATACTCTTCAGTATAAATATAATTCAGTTAAGTATCTGGTTAAAACACTAGTTACGTTAAGTATTAACAACTGCTCTACACTCATTTCGCTGCTACAGTTTCCTACTGCTGATTCTATAATGCCTGACAAGATATCATGTCTTTCACCAACAGGCCTACATCGTGCACATTTCACGGGAACATGGCAAAGAATATCAACCGGAGAAATACCTCTAGAAAAGTTAACCGTGGGGACGGCAGCGCAACAACGAACCACGAGTAATAACCCGACGGACCAATTCATTCACGCACGTCTGTGCCGTGAAGCGCGTTCGGGCGTGGCACAGACTCTATAAGCAAATAAGTCCAGTTTCATTACGACACAACCTAAGTAGGATTTGGAAACAACGCATTACCTGCATAAATGTTCGTCAACCTTCCAAATTACTGCATACAAGTGGGAGAGCAAAACTTCTTACGGAATTAGGAACACAGGTCGACATCTTAACGAATGAATTGGCAGGCTTCAATGCAAGATTACTGTGACTCGGTTGTAGCGTTGCGTCAACGTGTCTTCACACCTGGACATTTTGCGCAGAAAGAAACCCATGGCAATCGGCCCCAAGTGTCTTGAAGCGGCCAACAAAGAACCAATCTGACCACGCACACCGAAGTGCACGGCTTCACTTCTCAATCGTCTCACATAACGAATCCCCGAAGTAGACACCAAAACGCTAGCGCCGCATCACGTGACAATTGCACCACGGCGCACGAAGAATAAATAATTCATCAATGAAGACATGTAATAGAAAGATTAGCCATATTATGAAGTTTTACAATATTAAGATTACATAAATATAAGTAATTCACATACCAACAAGAGCAAAATAATACCTACAGGTTATGTGGCTTAATTAGACATAAATACCAACAAGGCCATCTAGGAGCAAAGACACCACCGCAGCATGAAAACCAAGGGCACACACGTCGTTCAAAGCCAAAAAAGGAGCAAGTGACGCCAAGATCCACCCAAAAGCGCGACACCCCTACAGACTTTCCCCTCCCCCGGCGTTAAGAATGGCACATAAAGGAGCAGCTGTCAGTCTAGGAAAACTGACCTGTAGCCTTGCAAAATCGAAGAACCTGGTGCAAAGAATGATGATGCACCATAGAGTGTGGGGGAACACCTAAAGCCTGGTGCAAGCGATCGTCCACCCCACGAAGGACAAAGCAACGTCAGTCAGCCTCAAGGGACAATCAAGAAGAAAGTGCCTGACAGTCTTGGTACTCTTCTCACAAAGACACGTTGGGGTACGCAACCACCCGAGACAAAACATGAGTGCGTGGAGCTGAACATGCCCAGTCCGCAACCTGGAAATCATGGCGGAGTGGCGACGCGACAGACCACCCAAGGCTTTAGGCACAGCCACTACGAGATGTATATCTAACAAACATGGCCAGTGGGCCTGCCAGCCCACCTGTCGGCCCACACCGTGCCAAAGATCCTAGATACCACAGGGTACGGGTCCCGGGGATTCACAGGACTGGTCACCACATTACACCTTTCCTCATAGCCTATGCCAATTCATTGCCAAAGATCCCAGAGTGCCCCGGGACTCAGGCCAGAACAGCAGAGAGCCCTGACAAGCTGGTGGCATAGATCTTCCACCCGACCTCATACATGATGGGATGTGCCATGACATGGCACCAAAACTATGTTTCAGAAAACCAGTACCGGTGGGAGTCACTCAGAATTCAGAACCTGGTGGAGACGCAAATCAATGCCAACATCGAAAGCCAGAGAGACTGCAGCGAGTACTCCGACAAAGGCTGAGGGTAGGGGCCTAGAAAATAACTGTACTCCAACTGGAGGTTGAGAACACAAACACCATTCCCTCCACCCGCAGTCTCAAGAAAGAACGAGGCATCACAGAAAACCTGAACACTGGCACCAAGAGCCCCAAGTGCCTCACGAGTGCCCAGGATTGCTGCATTTGCAACCCTGCACGAGATCCATGGACACGGTAGTGGACCAGAGCCGGCCTGGGAAAGCCCACCAACCCCACATCCAGTAAGGACGCACCCAACCCAGGTGCGCCCAGAAGCTCGCAGGCACCACGAAGTGGGGAGAGATGCATAGTCCTCACTGATACAGACCTGCCCCAACCAATGGCCTGATGGCAGATCCTGATGAGGAGTTCCCCGGCCCTGAGGTCCAACGGGAACTCTCCCGTCACCACGAGAACCTGAACATGGGTGACGGCAAATAACCTGCAACAGTCTGCAGGCAAACATTCAGGGCTACTTGCACGCTCCTGATCTCCTGGATAGAACTGGCAAGAATGGGAGCATAAAAGTCCACACAGGCCCGTACATACACCCTGTAAAAGTTGGTAATGACAGCATGTTGTGCCATGGTCTTGTTGTTCCGCACGAAGCCCACTGGTCTGCCTGGAGACGTTTTCCTTGAGTCAGAGGCGTTATGAGTCCAATCTAGGCATGGGTCCAACCAGAACCCAAGGTACTTTACCCTGGGCTTGGACACCACAACGACAACAATAGAGCCTGCAACGGCCACCCTGCGGTGAAAGATCATCAACTCTGCTTTAGCCGAGGACAGAGCAAGCCCTCTAACACCAAGAAGCTGAGAGCCGCGCTCAATAGTACTTTCCAGAGAGGCCAGGAAGGCAGACAGGTCCTTACCTGTCAGCCACACTGCCACATCATCCACGTATGCCACTATATTGACAGAGGTACTCAGCTCCACGAGCACTGCGTCAATGGCCACAGTGAAGCGGGCGAGGCCAAGACATCTGCCCTGTGGGAGACCTCTGTCAGTGGACCGAACAATGGACCAAGGACTGTTCACCGTCCACTGTCCAATCCTATGGGGGTTACACTTATAACAATGAACACTAACGACATTGAAGCAACTCGAATTCATCCACAAACGGAAGATTTAAAGTATGGTGATAAATTAGTTATTGTCATATTTTTGCAAGAATGTATACGTGATTTATTGCAACAGTTTTGCTTCCTCGGCTTTTAACACCTTGGAAGAACAGAACTATAACAATAAATCACATATAGAGGAACAATCATTGCAAAAGTAAGCCAATAACCACTACTTATTTGGATCATTAAGCCTGATGATTCGGAAGAGGAAACAAAACGAAAATATTGCAGATTATTCCTTAGACGAGTCGCTACGTGGCGAATGATATTGAAACACATTTTATAGCTATAAAGCCGTAATCCCTTAAGCGAATCTTTAACGAAGCCATCATAGACGAGCCATAAACGAACCATCATAGACGACAAGAAGAAACTAATAGTCCAGTCAAAATAGGACTTAAGGTGGAATAAAATCTCAAAGTCTTGAAACTTTGTAAGGTTGTTCGAGGAGGAATAGCAATGACCCTATCAAAAGTCCTGATGATTTGGAGGTGAGCTGGCTTCGCTAGACCACAAAATACCCCAAAATAGGTGACTTGTTATTAGGTCTCCGTTAATATCTCGGAATCTGCGGGTTCTACCAAAAAATGTTCTCTACAAAAATAAAAGAAGACAAAATCTACCACAAAAATGATTCTCTTTATTTTTTCTCTGGCACCAGTAGTTTACGATTTATTTGAGTTAGAAAATTGAGAAATCTTTGAAATTGACACTGTACGTGGTGTACATAGATCAGGTGAATACACCCTAACCTCAATTAAGTTACTACACAATCACATAACAAACACTTATTTACCGCTATCCATATTTTTTACTACATATGCAGTTATTACATCAGGTTACTACATATAACATCACATCGTAACATCAAATCAAGTCGAGGTCAATGTCCTCCTCCTAAAGGGTATCGTCCTCAACAGTTGGTGTCAGACTATTCAAACAGCCAGCACGGCAGTTGTGGCAGATAGCAGTGCAACTCATACTTACTTTCTTGCACCTATACTTGTTTCCACAACATGTGGTACATCTGCAAAATACGAAGTTGAGACAGCCTCAGGAGCTACAGAACCTTTGATTCCATAGGGACAAGGTTGCCATTCTGCCTAGACTCCCAACCCCAAAGTTCAGTTAGCTGGTAACTCGTTACCCATCCATGGTGTTGCAGTTGGTGGAAAACACGAAACGAGCGTTGCACAGCTGCCCCTTCTGTGGGAGGAAGGGATAGTAGCTTTCAGTCCATATTGGTGAAAGACTTTGAGAGGTCATGATGCCTATCGAAGTTGAGGGGCGTTGTAGCAGGAGCTGTATATATAGAGTAAAGAAAAAACTGGTCTGCCTCTGCTACCTGTTGATACTTGGAAGTTGAGTGGTTGAACACATCTGCCAATCAGCATAATGCCTCACATTGTAACAACAGTTTGTAACCTACTACTTTCTCCTTCCTAAAGGAAGCTTGTCTTGTCGCACCCTGTTAATGCGTGAGCAAACAGTAGGTCATCTTTTAGGCCCTTCCGTTGTTGTTGGGTTGAAGAAATTACCTGTGTTTGTACCTTTCTACGACCTGGCTTGTAGAAGAATATGTTTCGGTGTTTAGCTCTCAGAGCTGTAAGAAGAAATATAGATCTACGTCTTCTCCAACAATGGCTACATTGTTCTGTCACTCGCTCTGGCGATGGCGCTCCTGACAATTAGAGTGTCAGCATCATTAGGTCTTTAAGGCATTGTACTTCTCAGCCATTTAGTTGGAGGAAAGCATCTTGACCGGCCTGGCTTTATGGCTTTAGATTGAAACTAATGTAGCAGAGGCAGGACACAGATTTTTCTTGATTCTGTAGAGAGCTCCTCCTACTAAACGTCTCTCAACTTGCATAGGTGCCATGTCACTGTAGATGGAAAATGAGCTATTGCACTTTGGGGTTGGGATTGTAGGCAGAATGGCAATCTAGTGCCTTCTGCAACCATGAAGAAAGATGCCCCAGAAGCTGTCCTCAACCTCACATTTAGCAGATGCACCACAGGTTGTGGATACAAGTGTGGGTGCAGGAAAATAAGAGTGAGTTGCACTGCTATCTTCCGCAACTGCCATGGTGACTGTTTGAATAGCCTGACGCCAACTGTTACGGATGATAACCTTCAGGAGGAGGACGTTGACTTCGACTTGATTTGATGTTATTGTGTATGCTTTTCATGTTACGATTCGATGTTATATGCAGTAAATAAATATGTATAGTGGTAAATAAGTGTTTGCTATTATATGATTGGTATAGTAACTTAATGGAGGTTAGGGTTGGTTCACCTAATGTCTGTACACTGGGTGTAGCAGAGCTCTGCCAATTTCTGAGATTTCTCAATTTTCGAACTCGAATATCTCATAAACTACTGGTGCTAGAGAAAAAATAAATAAAATCAAGTTTGTGGTAAATTTTGTTCCCTCTAACTTTTGTAGGGAACATTTTTTGGTAGGTCTCACAGATTCAGAGATATTAACAGAAAACTAATAAAAAGTCGCCTATTTTGGGGCATTTTGTGGTCTAGCGAAGCGAGCTCACCTCCAAATCATCAGGACATTGTAGTGTACTCTGGCTGGTACACCTTGCACCACGTTGGTAACTATGGCATAATGAATTGAGACAAGTGTTGTGTAAGCTACAACTGAAGAGACGCTTTACTTCCTGTTAGCCTGCTGTTACATAGCTACAATAAGTCATGTGACAGGAAGTATGGTATGGTGACATTACAATATCATAGCTAGCCTAGTAGGTATAGTTATGGTAAACTAGGATGGTTGACAAAAGGAACCTGAATTGAAAGCGGTCATTGTGGTGCCACAAATAACGACACCACAATACAGGGAACAAAAAAAAAACGGAAAAAATTCTAGCTGAAAAATAAAGTATGTATTACGTAGGCAAGCTATTTTTTTAGTTCACTGTCTAGTTTTAAGAAGTTACATAATTTTGCCCTTTCAAAGGGAAAAAAATAAACATTTTGGAAAGCTGTGTACAAAATCATAAACTCAAAAGATTTACAGAATTAAACAATAAATTAAACATTGATAAGACTGACTGAAAACTCGTCAGTTTTAAATTTTAAATTCGGAACCTAATTGACTTTTCTTTATTTAATTATGGCATTTGTTGAAGTAGCTAATTTTTTGTTGTTTTTCCAAGTTTCAGCAACCAATATTGCAGCTAAAACGCTACAAGGCAGCTGTCGGACATCTACCATCCACTGTAATAACCTGGCTGCAGCTGTAAATTTGTTTATTAGAATTCACCGGACTGACTGCTGATGCTCCAGTCAGCATTGGTTCCGATGCGGAAGAATTTTGCACATGAAAAGACAAAAAAGAAACGTAGTGATAAAACCGAGAAATCATTTTTTCTTATGGACAACAAAAACAAAAAATTTTTTCCTAATTTTAAAGGAAGACGTTTTTAAAATTTACGGAGTCCATTCTCCACACGGGTAACTAGGGACTGGCACATGTTAGTGATCACCGCACGAGTTAAAAAACTGTCGTTGAATTTACAGATAACAGATTACGACATAGAACGTAAAAGTAGTAGCCAAACTGTTAATTTATTTTTTAAGACTACAAGTTAGGCTTGTCTGGAGCTTTACGTAATCTCTTATATCTTGGCTTTTCATTCGGAAATTGTGCAGTCTCATCACTGTGCGTTGATGATGGCACAATTTTACGTTTGTGAGTTGGTTTATTTTTAGCACGTTTTGGTATAGGCGACGCTTGTTCAGCAGATTGCGCCGTTACAAGTAACGGAGGTTGTGACCTTTCTGGCTTTCTAATATCCTTGGTAGGGGCGCTGGAGACGTTAGCCAAAGGCAATTTTGTTACATTGTCGGGCTGATCTACTGACAACGCGAGGGGTGAGTTCACTCGTAAGGTGTTGCCACCTGGTGACTTATTACGCCAATTATCAGGCGATTCAACTAGGACTTTGATTGGTGATTGATAGCCCTTGGTAACAGGCAGACTCTGCGGGATTGGCCTACAGATTTTCTTGAAGGAAATACGTCATCGAAAACTGGCTTCTCATGATGTTTACCGCCAAAACACATGCGATGTTTTGGTTTTGAGTGAAGTTCGGATTTCGAGTGAAGTTGCTCATTATTATGCACGCTAGAACTGTTGGTTTTAGGCTTCGAGATTTTTGCTTTCGGTGACTGCTCGGCACAGCTATTATCAACGGTACGTGGTCTTAATTGCTCGCGGTGTTTGCGATATTTATTGCCGCTAGTGTCAACTACAAGATAGGACTGGTGTTCGCAGATTTTATGAACTACCCCACTAGACCACAACCTATTATTAGTTACGCTAAAGTCACGGTACTATATATTGTCGCCAATTTGATATACTTTTAACTCACGGTGTTTCGTGCTCTCAGTTTGTTTTAATTGTTTTCGGCGAACAATTGTGGCATGATTGGGAAACATTAACAAATCCAGTCGAGACTTCAATTCTCGATTAAAATACAACTTTCTGGGTGTAGCTAGTGTGGTAACGGAGATAGTGATTCGTGATGATAATAAGTAGGAATTTATGCTTTCCTGTATTGTGGATCCCTGGTGCCGCGCAGCTCGATAAACTCTTTTAAAGTTTCGGACATAAAATTCTGCAAGGCTGTTGGTCCATGGAGCAAAACTCGGTCCCGTCATGTGCCGTTTTCCGCCAATTTTGAAATTCATTAGACATAAATTGTGCAGCATTATCAGTTACTAAGCTGTCCATCAAGCCGTATTCGGCAATGTGGTTATTCAACACATCTATAACTTTGGCAGACGTTGTGGACTTCATTTTGTGCACGAACGGGATTTTTGAGTGTGCATCCACAAGGATAAAAAACATGCAATTGTCTATCGGGCCAAGGAAATCGGCGTGGAACTTAGCATTAGGCCTCAGTGGATATTCCCAAGTATGTTTAGGCCCAGCTGCTTGAGTTTCTTTGTACTCTTGACAATTTTGACAAGATTTAACTTTATGCTCAATGTCTGAATCGATCTTAGGCCACCACACCTTTTGCCTAGCCAAACCTTTCAGTTTCACTATCCTTCGAAATTTGTTTTCTCAAGGCTGCCGGCCCCAGGATCCTAAACCCTAAAAATAGAGTTTTGTTTTCGAAAAAGATTTCAGTACGACGAGTAAAGTACGGTAACAGGTCAGGGATTTCACACTTTTCTGGCCAGCCATGATTCATGTAACGACAAACTTATGACAAGATTTTATCGTGTTTGCTTTCGAGAACTAGTGTCTCATTTAAAACTGGTAATTTAGAAACAACTTCGAATGCAAGAACGTTATCCTGGCCGTCTGCTTCTTCAAACTCCTCAGCATTTGGTAGGGGAAGTCTGTATAACGCGTCGGCAGTTAGGTTTTGTTTACCTGGGATATGTTCGAACTCATAATCGTATGCATTTAGCATAACTGCCCATCTTTGAACCCTGGCAGCTGCCATTTTTGGAATTCCCTTTTTAGGGCCAAAAATCTATTTTAACGCCTTTTGGTCAGACTGCAATATGAATTGCTGACCATAAACGTACTCGTGAAACCGCTTCACTCCACAAGCCACACTTAGAGCTTCTCTGTCAAAATGCCTATAGCCCTGCTCGGCTTGGGTTAGCTTTCGTGAAGCGAAAGCTATTGTGCGCGATTCGCCGTTCTTCATGACATGCATCAAGCAAGCTCCGACTCCGTATGGTGAGCCATAACAAATGAGCTTTAGTTTTAATTTTGGATCGTAATGTACTAAAACTTTGGATTTAATAAAAAGTTCTTTCACTTTACTAACTGCTTGGTCAGATTCTGCCCCCCCCCCCCC